>LPNX010250560.1:200721-252189 GCA_001517045.1 Pseudotsuga menziesii
TATTCACCTGATAAACCCAACTGTGTTGGCTTGGCTAAACTGTGTACCCTTGTTGTGTTGTTATTCCTTGCTATGTGTAATCCTGTTAGTTCCTTATTCCTTGGGGAGTCATGCCCGACTCGGGGGTGGCAACATTGTTGAACGATCTAGGAGCGTGCTAGCCTATGGTTGGGTGGAACGTTGCAGCGACATAGCTGGTTGCGGAACGATTTCTTTATAAAGATAAGTAATCTTCTCTATTTTACTTCTGGAATCCTATTTACTGTTAATGATCATGATGAACATGTTGAATGCTTGTATGAATGTATGTTACTTCCGCTGTGTATGATAAATAATCCTGTATGCGTGTTTTAGTTCAAGCATTTTATTTCAGCATTTCAACAATGATAAAGAATGTACACGTTCATGGGGCTAGATGCCCAAATGTTTTGGTGTGTAGTAGCGTCCTCTTCGTCGGTCGGAGGGTCGAGGACGTTACACTACTTGTGGATCTCCCTCTTATTCTTCAACATCAATTTCATAAAAAGATTCAATATAGTGAGCCTTCCCCTTAACACATTTATGGCCTGGAACCCAAGGTTCTTGGAAGAAAAATCATAACTTCTTCATCCTTAGTTTATCCCAATCTTTGTAGGAATAATATTTCTTTATAGGGGTGGGAAATTTCCTCAATGGAGGTCTTTAATTCTTAAATTTAGGGGGCATGGAGGGCGTGGGAGGATACTTGGTCCTCGGAATCGCATCTTGCATATCTCTAGTTCTTCTCATCACTTCTTACAGAGTTGTGGGTCGGTAGGCTTTCACCATCCCTTTCAAAGGTTATGTTAATCCTTCTGTAAACAAAAGGATCAACCTAGCCTTTGAGATATCAGTGACCATCACTGCCACTCTTTGGAATTAATATATGTAGGATTCAGGAATTCCTACTTGTTTGACATGTGCCAACTCACAAAAAGAGATATCAGGATCTCTCCGGTCAAACCTTTATACCAATCTCTAGTGATTTCATAATAGGTAAATACTTGGTCATGGACCAAAGTCTTCATGCCATGAAACCACCAGTCATTGGCATCCCTGTCAATATGTAGGGCTTCCATATTGATGGCATCCCTCTCATCCATAGGATTCAGTTGGAATTAGGTGTCCAATTTCTGAATCCAAGATCTCAGGGTGCACTTGGAAGTACCATCAAAGTAAGGTAGGGTTCCTTTTCCAATTGCATTGCTCTGCTCAAAATTATTATATGGTGGCCTTTGAACTCCTTTGGTATGCCCTCTACATTGAGTTTTACAAAATTATTTGAAGGGAATAACCCTTTTGCACTCTTCTCTCAAGGTTTGCTAGACAGCATACCTCTCCTCCCATGAAGCAATCGATTAAGTCTGAAATTCATGGTCTTCTTTTGGGTTCTCCACAAACATGGGCATGGTGGGTCAAATTTTCAACTTGGGTTCATATTTGAACTCAAGACGCCTATTACGAGGCCCTGACTTAGAGAAGATAGATCCACCCATGATCTTCCTCTCTTCCAAACGGGAGCCAATGTTGCTCCTTTCTCCATCTTTGGAACCTAATTGGTTAGCTAGGAACTCTCTCGTCTCTTGACCAGACTGAATGATATTGGTTGAAATATATTGCATCCATTTCAACATATTTCTCACAAAATTTATGAACTCATCCTTTTCCTCCATGTCCTCGTGGAATCTCCCTTCCATAGAGACAGTGTTCTCTTCTTCAGAGGTCTTCCTTCTAGAATCGGAATTGAATTTTGGACTCATTAATGATTATCAAGAGCAGGTAGGGAGGACCATGATCTGATACCACTATAATATCCCTAATCTGATATCATATCAAAATACCAACTCTGCTGCTAATATAACTAAAATTTTGAAATTAAACTTTACAATTAAACCAGTCACTTATTAATGCATGGAAAAATATAGGAAATATTGGCAAATCTAGGGATGGCAGAGAGCTAATGGAAGATACCAAGAGACAATTTTGGGAAGGGATATTTCTTTCCCTAAGAACCTTTTTTTGGTTCATTTTTGGTTTCTAAATCAGTTATGTGTAAGTCTACTCCCACGCTTATGGGTGTCCCAACCGATGCAAACTAGGATTGAACCATCACCTCCAATCAACCAGTGGCTAATATAGTATCAGGAGACTTTTATAAATATTTCATGAATTTATATAACAACATTTGTAATTGCTAACAGATCAGAGGCAAGAAAAATTGCTTCTACGGGTTGCAAAGGTGAAACTACCTCTATTAGGACAACTCACTAGATTCATCTTTAGGATTTCTGAAACAAGTCAGTAAGGATATGAATTATTTGTTTTAGACATTGGAGGATTATATATACATGTTAATAACACATCAGAACAAAAATTATTATATTTGGTGGCCCAGAGGTCGAATTATGCATTTTATGGTGAAACTAGTCAATTCTAGGTGCACATCTAGATTAGGTTGGGTAAAAGAAAGAAAACTCGGTCATACCAGCTCAGATTGATATGAAAATTACATAGCATGATTATAACATCATTTTAATCAAAATATGTCTAAATTAATCTCAATAATAACCTATAAATCTCTCTTTAACTATATGCATCAATACAGTTCATTTTAGAAGCACAAATCAAAGGAAGACTTGGATATTCGAACCCTCAAGTGGTGGAAACTTATGGATATGATAAATACACTTGATACACTATCATTAATGTATGGAATCTTATATCATATCATGAATCAAACTCTAGGTGGTTGCTCCTTATCTTCTGTATGACCTGCAATGAAGATGGGAAGAAGAGAGGGGGATAGGAACATGGGACTTGGGACTTGGGGTGCATCACCCAATATAACTAAGGCTCATCACTCAGTATTGACTCCTATTTTTATATATTATTTTACCACACTTGGTATATCACATCTTTATGGCCTTCCATGTCCCTCTATAGACTCCTTGGACCCCCTTTGCTCATATTATACTTTGATGTCCCAAGAAAGTCCCTAAAAAACATCTATTTATGTGTATACACGAATTTTAAAGAAATACCTGCGTGTATACGCAGATTTTGAGCCTGCATAAATCCAAAAAAAATTGGAGTTTTCCTCATAGAGTCCCAAATAACTTGACTCTTAGCCTTCAATATGCCTTGAGAACACTTGGACTCGACCCTCCATTGCCTATTTGGAGTGTTATATATTCAGCCTCTTGGATACATTGAAGGAGAACAAATTAGAGAGAAAGGAAACTATAGTTAGTTGTTGCCTCACTTTTTATGCTTGAGTCTACATCCCTTTTTCCCTTTGGAGCACACAATGTTGCTCTTCCCAAGCTTTCCTTTTCTTTGTAAGCTTTCCATTGTGATGGAAGATTGAAGTGGTGGAGGACTCGGTTTCTTGGGTTCAAAGAAGTTCCAATAGAGGTTGTCACTAGTGTATCTATGTTTTATTAATAAAAATATCATTTTCATGTCCAATACATGTGCAAAAATATGAATATTGTATCCACATGTATTGGATAGGAAATGGATATTTCTATTAATAAAACATAGATACAAAAGTGACAGATACAAAAGTGACAACCTCTTCCGTCACTTATTCGAACCCAAGAATCCAAGTCCTCCACTTGGGTCTCCACCACTTCAATCCTCCATCACAATGGAAATATTACAAAGCAAAGGAAATATTGGGAAGAGAAGCATTGTATGCTCCAAAGGGGAAAAAGGATGCAAACTCAAGCATAAACAAGTGAGGCAACAACAAACTATAGTTTCCTTGCTCTCTAATTTCTCCTCCTTCAATGTATCCAAGAGGCTCAATATATAGCACTCCAAATAGGAAATGGAGGGTCGAGTCCGAGCGTTCTCAAGGAATATGGAAGGCCAAGAGTCAAGTTATTTGGGACTCTATGAGAAAAACTCCAAAAAAATTTGGATTTATGCACATTTTTCGATGTACGTGAGTTTTGGCTCAAAAGTTGTGTGTACATGCAGGTATTGCTTTAAAAGTCGTGTATACACATAAACAGATGTTTTTTGGGGACTTTCTTGGGACATAAAAGTATAATGTGCGCAAAGGGGATCAAAGGAGTTTGCAGAGGGACATGAAAGGCCATAAAGATGCGATCTACCAAGTGTGGTAAAATCAGCTATAACACCTAGCTTCACATAACATTGAAATAATTAAAAAACAAAACTGAATAATGGTGTTGGAATTATCCTTAAGTAGACCTTGGGTGACTTGTTAAACAAGTCCATCACCCATTGAGAAAATTTCCGCTTGTTAAACCCTAATCCTACTCCAATGGTGCACCCTCCTTGAGGAAAATAGTATGTATGAGTCATATAATATGTTTCCCTGTCATTAACTCTTCATCAAAATAGAAATTGTGCCCTCCTTTGGCCCAAAGTTGCTTGTTTTTACCTGATTGTTTTTCCTGTACTTTATGCTTTTGTAACTACTCATCAAAATAGAAACTATGCCCTCCTTTGGACCAGAGTTGCCTGCTTTTACCCTGACTGCTTTTCCTACACTTTCTACTTTTGTAACTGTTGGATTTTCTTTGCTTTTGGTTAGTTTCTATCTTTTCTAAATGCTTGCTTTTTCTAGTTTCTATTTGACATCTTAGGCAAGTTGACTTGCCCCAATGCACTCTCCTTGACATGGAAACTAATTTACACATATATTATTTACATATTAATTAATAATGACATAAAAATAATTCATAATTGGAAAGTAACTTAGTATCAGCCTCCTAAGTAAGAATTTAACAAAATTCCATATGTACATTCATTAATGTCACTTTTAATCCCCTAGGTGTTTGGCAAGGTCAACACTTTTGGTGTTCATTAAGGAAGGGGCATGAAAACATTCCCAACACTAAGTGCAACCTACATTAAACCAACTTATGTATAAAATTTCTAATGGGATAATGAGTCATTATCAAACATGGGATAATCCATCTAATTAGGAAACACTAAGGTCAATGTTTACTAGACATGAGGTAACCCACCAACAATGCCAGCAATCCCCAATGTACGAGTACAATCCTAACAATGTGAACAAATGTCCTAAAGTCGGACACTGAAAGGAATCACTTAGTAAAAAACAAATAGCAAAAATCCTTGCTTAGTGTGAAGATTTCCAATAAGCTTGTTCACCAAAGTGCTCAACTTGTAAATCAACCCCTAGAGCAAGATGTGTCATAATCAATGGGAGAAGATTTGTAGAAAACATCTCTCCAACTAGCATGAAGCACATATATGTAGAAAATATATAAGGCAACATATATGGTATAACTCTAAAGTACAAACTCTAGACATGATTGGAAAGATAAGGGATCAAAGATAAAACTTTAGATCATAAATCTATCTAGTCTAACGCTAAATAACTCAATGGAAATATCATAATATAACTTAAGACATTATTATGACAAATTTGTGTTTAACCCAACATAAAGCAAAGGATGGATAGCATTTTAACCATCGCCACTCTTGTTAAACAAGAATAGATAGCATTGTCATTGATATATAAAAGGTTGCGGTTGAAATGAACAATAAATTATAAGTGAAAAAATGTCTTAGGATTCAATAAGAGGTTCAAAACTACCAAATTTCTCAAAAACCCACCTAGATATTAGACTTTTTTTCATTCCACTTGCAGTCTACATTCTTGAAAACTACATATTATAAGCAATTGTCCATGTAGGAAAATAACATGAGAAAATATAATTTAGAACCTCGTCTAGTTAAGAGAATTCACGCCCAATGTAGGATTCTATCATTACTTCTTCATCAATCTTTTTCTTTCCAATTTATATTATTTGATGCTTCCTCTTCATGCTCCCCTAGTGCCTATTGAACTATAATAATTTATCCATGAGTACTTCCTTGACTAATCCTATAGAATCTGAATACCTATCCAACATTGATTATTAGCTTTAAGTAAAACTAATAGTCAAATTGTCATATGTGTCATAATATATATGGAAAATTGATCCATTCTTTTATTTTGAGTTTCCAATCTCACTTCAAACTCATCATCACTTTTCCAATTGATCCTCAATTTGGTTGCACATTTTTTGGTTTTGTTGTTGCACAACCTAACAGCCTTGAGATTGCAAGGATTACCCCTCTTATTTGGCTCCATATTTGACTTTTCCATCTTACCCATATCATTCCATATTTTGTTTGTAATCCTTCAGGCTTAAGGATAATAGGGTGACTTTTGATCTCCCCCTTTGTGTCCCCTTCACCATGAATGTCTCCATGTATTCCTTATGTCTTGGGCCCACTTGTGTTGTAGTGAATCATGCGATGATTCAGGAGGTTATCATGTAGATACCTAAGTCTGGATGCTGTTAAAATGGAGTATATATCATTGAGCATTGTTTATCCTTAGATTTGAAACAAGGAGGGCATTCCCCTCATGCCTCAAAAAGGGAAATTAAAGAAAATATAACAGTCCAATACTACGTGTACCAGGTGCTAGTGAAAAAAAGAAAAAATGTACCATATCCTAAAGAAAGCAAGAGGGACCAAGAAAATTGCAAAAAATTCAAGCAATCAAAGAAAGAAAGATCAAAATAAGAATTCGCAAGGCTTACTTGTAATCAAGACAAGGTCACCTCCTCCAAAGTACAAGAAGAAAAGGGAGAAGTAAAAGGGAAAGAAAAGAATAATGGGGGAGTCTACTTGCTAAGGTCAAAAGGTGGAATACCTCCTAACACAATACATGTTAAGACATGTCCCTATTGTCTGCACTAGTGGTGAAGATTATAGAGGATCCTTGTCTCACACATCTTGAGTCGTTTAGTCAAGCCAAGCCAATTCACTTGACCAACCTTTGGACTATCCATCCACTCCATCCAAAGAAGAACTAGGCCTTGTAATATTTTGATGTTGATATGGTTTTGATGTGTTCCTAAAACATTAACCATTATAATCCTTGTGAAACTTATGCATCATGATATATGAGTTAGGCCATATGATGACTCATATAAACAATAAAGTGTATGTAATTTTGAATTCAATAATTCATCAATTTAGATCATTAGAGATATTAAAATCCTCTTTCCAGAGATATTATGAGATCTAGCGCTTCATTGGTCAAGTTTGATCAAGTTTGACTTTTTCAATAGTTTGGCTTGGTCAAAAAAGTAGTTTGACATGGTCAATAAGACAAGACAACAGAGAATAAACTCATGTCACCATCATTCAACTATTACGTGGATTTGAAAGCTAATTGGATCCTTCCATCCTTGGTTGTGTGCATATTTGGACTAATAGGCAATTAGTTAGACATTTCCTAAGGTTTAATTTTAAAAATACCAAAGTCCAAATTCAATTATTTGTATCAGATTATAAAGGACATTTCTAAAGGGATTTCATTTATGATTTTGATTGATAGGATCTTAAGTGGCTAATTGAATATCATCAAAGGCATTTCCCACTCAAATTGAAAAACACGCAACCAATACTGAGAGGGGGGTGAATCAGTATTGGATACTTTAGTCACTTTATCCTTTAATCATATGTTTCTACCAGTATCAATCAACCAATATTATGTCCTTCTATTTAGCAAACACCATCATAATAGTATTAATAAAATATATCCAAGGGACACAAGAATTTTTACGTGGAAAAAAAATGGAAAAAGCATGAAATGCTTAACTTATATATGATTAAGTATTACATTCAAGAGGTGCTCCAACTTATGTGTTTTATCAGTTTAGCTGAAAGGATGCTACAACAACCTAGGAAAGCTACAACTTTCCAAGGACAAAAGTATATTTCCCCTACTCCACCCTACCACCCTTATAAAAAATATTGAATTACCAAAAGTTTGTCATACCATCAATTGAATGTAATACAAATTCCTTCTGAGTATTCAAAATCTTTCAACCATACTTTGTTCACTAGACCAATAAATAGTAAGCTTGAGGTTTATCCTCAAACTATATGCAAACTCCAAGCTTAAAAAAAAGGCCTGATCAATAGTGAATAATGGCATACCTTTTATAAAATCACCTGTGTTGTCACTGATATGGTGATTCCCTAGAACTATTGTGATGACCTTGGACTATTGCAACCCTATTATGTTATCCTCAAACCGATATTAAACTTTGAAACCTTGAACTATTTGTACTTTGATTCCTTAAGACAGACCCTGAAAAAACAAGTTGGATCTGTGGATAAACAGAGGAAACCCCTGCATTATCCTGCTCTTAAAATCGGACTTGAATCATGCCTTGTTATGTCTCACTGATATCCTCTTCCACAATCAACTTTGGCCAACTTATCTTGTGTCATATATTCACATCATAATGCATGCCTTTAAATGTCTAAAAGATCCCTTATTTATATAGTAGATAGGTCATCCTTCTACATTCTTCTTTAGTCTGTTTTGGGTTAACTTGAATTATTTTTAACCAATACTTTTGTAAAAATATTTTTAAATTTAAACAACCTTCTTTGAAGCCAACGACGCCCATCAATAAGGGGATTCCAAAGCCTTGCTTGCACATGAATGGGATTATTTAAATTTGAATTCCTTTAACCAGTTAGATAATCATTTATCAAAGGGTTGTAAATCCCTTACACATTTATTCAATGAGCGGCTACCTTCTTTGACTTATTGATCAATTATAAGAGGGCTACAAATCTCATACTTTGTTATTCAAGAGGTTGCCTCCATATTTCGAGGCTACCTTCAATTTTCCACAAGCTATGTTATAAGATTATAAGTGGACCTTATACCCAAGCATTCGTCCACCAATCCACATCATAAGGGATTCTTGATAAAGGTTGCCAATCCTAGTTACCCTAACCTTAGGGTCTTTATTTTTCAATTTCGAGTTTGAGGGGCTACAAGTCCATTCATGGGACTGCTACCACATTTAGTCAACTTAGTCATAAATGTGTGAGTGGATTGCTTTTAACTTCATCAATTGTCCTCTCGCTCTATCACAACTAAACAAGGGATATTTGAATTTCTAAGGGATGCCATTCACAATTTACAAGCCCAAGTTAGAGGTATGAATTTACTTCTTTAAATTGGCTTGGTGACGCATCAAATTTATCTAATATAATTATTCACTTGAGACACATTCTTTTTTACATCAATGACAACATGACAACATCAATACCAACAATCTCCCCCTTTGGCATTGATGGAAACACAAGTAATAACAAAGCATGATTAACCATGGTCCCTGTCAAGTGTATCTTCCCTTGTCAAACATGCAATTGTAGGTGAGATGCTTGTAGATGAACCTTCCTCTATCATGATCATGATATTTGTCCTGTGGATGATTATCCATGCTCCCCCTCAAGTGTAGATTCCCTTATCAACATACTATTGTAGATGAGTTTCTTGTAAATGAATCTCCTCCTTCTAAGATGATTATTAGACCTTATTTGTCTACTCATTATTTATTTTACTGCCCATTTTCCCCCTTTGATATCAATGGCAAAGCTCGTATTGAGGAATATTGAATGTTGAACATGGAACAAAGACTCCCCTTATCAAATGGACAAGGGATGATAAGCTATGCTCTTAAGTACTTGTCTTTCTTTTTTAGAGATGAAGCATGTGCAAGTTTATCATATAATTCACCATGTTCCCATAAGTTAAGCATGCTTGTGTCCATATCTTCGAAAACTAGTTTTATACATAGAATGTCTACTGAGGTTCAATCATAAATGAATTGAACTGATAACTACAAGTCGTATTCAAATCCATATCCCAATTATATGTGGTTGTATTCCATCATCTTATCGCCTTTCTCCTAGCTTATCAAAGGTAACCCCATTCTTCATATACTAATTATGTCTTGCATTCCACAAGGGTGAACTATACCTAATGGTTTTTTATTGTTGAACCATTTTATTCTTCCATGGCCATCGACTTCTCTTTAACAACTTAAGGACTCCATCAGGATTCATTGAAGATTATGAGGACCTTATCCAATCATGTAACTATCTTGGGTGCTTATTCTGCACAACACTCACTCACAAGAAGAGAAATAGAACATTTAGTTGGGAGGGAGATCACTCCCAATATATATCTAAGGTATTCAAAGGCATCCTTTGGCAAGGGCTTGGTGAATATATTAGTGTTCACATATTCTAGTTTGACAATGTGATCATTCACTCGTTCCCTCAAGAAATGGAACTTGATGGGAATATGTTTGGTTTTGGAATGCATAACTAGATTTTTGGCTATGCTAATAGCACTTGTATTGTCACATTAAATGGGAATAGGATGCTCATGCTTGATATCCATTTCTTATAATAATTGATTCATCCACAATACTTGAGTGCAACAATCTGATGTTCTTATGTATATTGTCTCAGCTGTGGAGAGTGATATGGATGATTGTTTTCAACTTTTCCATACTACTAAGCATTCACCCAAGAAGAAAATATTTCCACTAGTACTTTTCATGTCACCCAAACTACCTGCACAATTAGAATCGGTGTAAGCAATCAAATCAAAATTTTGGGTTTTTGGATACATAGTCCAAACTCAGATGTGCCCCTTAAGTATCTAAAAATCTTTTTTACTGTTGTTACATGAGTTTCTTTTGGAAATGAATGGAATCTTCCCACCATTCCTACTATATGCATTATGTTAGGTCTAGTGGTTGTTAGATACAATAGAATTCCAATCATTGATCAATATAGGGTTGGATCCACAGGAGTAGACTCATCATCTTTGTTGAGATTGCAAGAGGTAGTCATTGGAGTACAACCTGGTGCACTATCATCCATACCAAAAAAATTTAGTATTTCTTTCAAATATTTAGATTGAGTGATGAAAGTTCCTTGTTCTGACTCATTGATATGAATGCCAATGAAGAAGAAGAATTCTCCAACCATTGACATTTTGAATTCCTTGGACATACATTCTGTAAACTTGTGACTAATTCCATCATTAGTAAACCAAATAGTATGTCATCAACATAAACAACAGTGAGAATCAACCTATTTTCTTCAACCTTGAAGTAGATATTACTATTTGCACTGCCTCCTTTGAATCCTTGATTTGTGAGATACTTGTCAAATCATGCAAACCAAGCCTTGAGTGCTTATTTTATGCCATATAATTATTTATCCAACTTTCAAACGAATTCTTGTTTCACAGGGGTCTCAAATCCTTTCGGTTTTTCAGTGTAAACCTCCTCGGTCAGGTCTCCCTTTAGAAATGCAAACTTGACATCCATTTGATTGACCTTGAAGTTCTTGAAACGTGAGTAGCAAGGAACATTCTAATGGATTCCATCTGAGCTACTGGTGAAAATGTCTCATCAAGGTCTATTCCTTCAACTTGAGCATAACATTTACATACTAGTCTAGACTTGTTTCTGACAATATTTCCTTCTTCATTCATTTTATTCTTGAACACCCTCTTGGTACCAATCACATTTTTGTCTTTGGGTCTAGGAACCAATTCCCAAGTTCAATATTTTTTAATTTTTTCAAGTTCATCACTCATGGTCTTATCCCATGACTCATCTCCATGTGCTTCAAAAAAAAAAAATGGGTTCAATAGTTGAAATCAAAGCAATATCCCTTCTTCTTGGTGTTTTTTTGAGTTGCATTTCATCTTCAATATCTCCTATAATACAATCATCGGGATGTTCCCTTTTGACAGACTTAGGTAAAGGTTTCTAGGATCTCGATGCTTTTTCTATTGTTATGGAATTTGACTCATTCTCATCATTATTCTCTCCTTCTTCTTAACTTTATCCCTTTATTTTATCAATTCTCCTTCCTGATTGACAATGTCTTTGGCTTCTATTTCACTTAGATCTTCATAGTTCCTAGCTAGTCCTCCATCTACTTTAACATTTGTACTCTTGGCTATTTTCCTCAATCTCCTGTTATAGAATTTATATGCCTTCTTTCTTGTAGAGTAACCAAGAAATATTTCATCAACGATTCTGGAGTTAAACTTCCCAAGGTTGTCATCATTGATATTAATGTAACATTTGTTATCAAACAACTTAAAATATCCTATTGAAGTCGGTTTATCCTTCCAAAGTTCATAAGGTGTATTGTTGTTGTTTACCCTTAACTTAGCTTGATTTATGATGTATATGGTTGTATTTATAGCTTCTCTCTAAAATGTCTCAACAATACTGGCTTCCAACAACATGGCTCTTGCAGTTTCTTGGACAATCTTGTTCTTTCTCTCTGAGACCCAATTTTCCTATGGAGTTTTGGTAGCACAAAATTGTCTACAAATTCCCTGGTTTTCACAAAACTGATTGAATTATTTAGATACATCCATTGAAAGATCTCAATAATTTGATCTTGTAACCACTCTTATTTTATACCAATGCCTTAAAATCCTTGAAATTGTCAAAATCTTCTAACTACTCCTTGATAAATATTACCCATACCATTCTAGTGTAATCATCAATTAGTAACATGAAGCATATTTCTTCTTGTAAGGACCGAACTCTGGTTGGCCCACAGAAATCCGTGTGAACAAGCTCTAAAGGTTCTAAAGTAGAATGTTGTTCTTTTCTTTTGAAGCTTTTCCTTTCTTGCTTTCCATGTTGACAATATTCACACAAACTAATAGGTTTTGTCAACTTGGGGAGTCCTCTAACTCCCTCTATTTTACTGATCTTGATAATATTTTCAAAATTCAAATGTCCCATCCTTTTTTTCCATAGCCAATATTCATCCACGTGATTAAGGTAACATTTTTATCCTTGTATTTCTTCTAGGATATAGACACTACCTTGAGCTCTAACACCATTGTCGATCACATTTCTTGACCCATTCTTTTGGATCATACATTCATGAGAAAAAAAATGGATATTATAATCTACATCACACATCTTCCCAACAATAAGCAGATCATGCTTTAATCCTTGCACATATAGGACAATCTGAAGATTTTTAATTTCCCTGTAAGGTAATTATACCCTTGCCTACATTTTTTGTTGATCCATCATCACCAAAGTATACTTCTCCACCTTTTACTGTGGTTAAGGAGATAAAAAAATCACCAATCATATGTCTCTGCATATGCTATCAATGAACCACTAATCATCATTTTTCTGAGTGTACAAGGCTAGACTACAAATATTCTTAGTTTCTTCCTTTCTTTCGTGACATGTTTCCTTCAACTGACACTCGTGTGATAGATGTCTGAAATTATTGCACTTTGTATGTTCAATAGTATATTAATTAAGGACTAAAAAGGAATTATTGTTTGTGTACTCATACCTCTTCTTATCTTGCCTTGAATTTGCATTGATTGAATTTTCAAAAGTTCTCCCTATGGGTGCCTTGCAATCTACTGCTTTGTGACCAAAGTTGTGACAAGAATAACAGTTACCATAGAAGATGTTTGGATACCTCTGTCTTTGGGAAAAATCTCGATTGTTCATGAAAGACATGGGACCAGGTCTCGACATGTGTTTTGGAGTAGGATGAAACTTCCTTGGTGTATCAATATTCTTGACTATAGCAGTTGAAATTTTAGGAGAACAAGTGTTTTCTTATGTGTCTCTTAAACTGTCAACTTCATTGATTAAAACCTCACTTTCCTCTTCCCTTTCTAGAATAAGTTTGAAAGCTTCTTGTAATAATTGTTTGAATTTACCCAAATCAGCCTTATGTTTGATAAGTCTTTCTTTCATGCCTTTGATTTCTCGATCCTTGCAACATTCAGCCCTTGTATTTCCAAATCCAATTCCTCTTCTATCACCAACACTTCTATGTTGGAAAATCAAGTTGTTCAAGTCCTCTGAGCTTTTCTCAAATTTTTTGTTAAACAATCTTGATTGATCCAAACGTTCTCTCGGTGCACAGATAATTTCTACATATTTCATTTTCAATTTTTATTTCATTTTGTTGATAATTTGTCCTTTTGCTACAGCATATTCCTTGGTTTGCCTCAATAATTTCTCTTAAATTCTCAATTTCTTCTAGGGATGCTGCTAGTTTAGCTTCAAGGTATACAACAACTTCTTCTTTATTATGTTTGATTGGCTCTACTTCATGATGATCTTCCATAGCTAGAAATAAGATGTTGTTTATTTCATTGTCTGAATTCTCTTCATCATCATCAGTGATTGGTTCGTCATCAACCTTAGAATATATATTCTACTGCTTCATCATGTGTTCTTTAGGTTGAACTTTGATTTTATTTGTATTCCCTTCCTTATAGTGACACTTTGCTACAAAATGACCAATTCTGCCATAGTTAAAAAATTTCAATGGGATATTACCTTTGTACCTACCAATTCATCTTGGGAGATTTTTTACAAAGTTGGCCATTTCTTCATTAGTAATGTCTAATGTGTCAATAGAAGTTTGCTCCTTTCCTTGCTTCTCATTCTTAGTTACTTTGAAGACTACTTCTTTGGAGGTTGGATCTTCAATACTCATTTCATAGGAAGTAAGTATTCCTTGCAATTCATCCAACTTTAATCGATAAGGAGTTGGTCTATCTTCCACTACATAGACTTTGGGATTAAAATTGGAAGGTAAAGACCTTAAGACCTTTTGAACAAACACTTTCTCTTCAATTTATTCACCAATTCCTTTCATAATGTTGACTACTTCTCTGACCCATTGAAAGTAAGTTGTGATATTCTCATCTTCCATCATTTTCAAGACCTCAAACCGTTCCCTATAGGCATGTAGCTTTGCTTGTTGAACTTTGGAATCTCCTTTGTAGACACTCTGCAATTTCTTCCAAACTTCTTTGGTTGTATCGTAGTTCATAACCTTAACAAATTATTAGTTTTCCAAACCTCCCAGAATATAATTTAATGTCGTAAAACTATTTTCACATGCCTTCTTAGCCTCAGGAATGGATGGAGCAGTGTTTGGCTACACACAGCCATCAATAATGTTATCCCAAACATCAAACCCTAATTAAATTAGATATGTTCTCATTATCTTGCTCCAAAAAATTTAGTTTGTCCCATCAAACTAATTTATAATATCTCTGATCTTGATATCTACCATTGTGTGTTCTCCTAGGATCACCTTCAAGTTGATCAAAACTTTAGAGATGGCCCCTGGATTTGAAACCAATTGAATAACACACAACCAATACTGATAGGGGAAGTGAATCAGTATTGGAGACTTTAGTCACTTTATCCTTTAAACTTTAATTAATCATATGTCTCTACCAGTATCAATCAACCAATCTTATGTCATTCTATTTATCAAAGGTCATTGTAACAGTATTAATCAAATATATCCAAGAGACAAGAGGTACAAGAATTTTTACATGGAAAAAACCATGAAATGCTTAAATTGTATATGCGTAAGTATTACATTCAAGAGGTTGTCCAACACCTAAAGAGACTCTAACCTCTATGTTTTATCTACTGAGATGAAAGGGTGCTACAACACCCTAGGCAAGCTACAACCTGCCAAAGGAAAAAAGTGTCCTTCCCCTGCTCCACCTTACCACCCTTATAAAAAATATTTAATTACCACAAGTTTTTCATACCATAAACTGACTATAATACAAATTTCTTTTGAGTATTCAAATGCTTTCAACCATACTCTATTTAGTAGACCAACACTAGGCTTGAGGATGATCCTCAAACCATATGCAGAATCCAAGATTCAAAAATAAGCCATGATCAATATTGAATAATGGCGTACCTTTTATAAAAGCACCTAGGTTGTCACTGATATGATTATTCCCTAAAACTGTTGTGATGACCTCGAAATGTTGTAACCCTAATAGGATATCCTCAGACTAATATAAAAATTGGAAACCTCTGATTCTTTGTACTTTGATGCCTTATGACAGACCCTAAAAAAACAAGTCGTATCCGAGGATAAATTGAGGAAACCCTCACATTCTCCTTCTCTTAAACACGGACCTGAATCATGCCTCAATATGTCTGACAAGTATCCTCTTCCACAGTCAGCTTCGGAAATTTTATCTTGCCTCAAATATTCACATCATAATGTATGCCTTTAAATGTCTAAAAGAGCATGTATTTATATATTAGATAGGTCATTCTTCTACATTCTTCTTTGGTCTATTTTGGGTTAACTTGAATTGGTTTTAATCAATTCTTTTGTAAGAAAATATTTTAAATTTAATCTAGCCTTCTATTATGCCAATGACACCCATCAATAAGGGGCTTCCAAACCCTCTCTTGCACGCAAATGGGCTTATTTAAATTTGACTTCCTTTAGCTGATTATCTAATCATTTATCAAGTGGTTGCAAATCCCTTACATAGTTGTTCAATGAACAACTACCTTCTTTGACTTATTGGTCAATTACAAGAGTAATACAAAGCTTTTACTTTGTTATTCAAGAGGCCACCTCCATATTTCTAGGCTACCTCCAAGTTTCCACAATATATGTTATAATATTATAAGTGGACCTTATACCCAAGCATTCGACCACTAATCCACATCATAAGGGATTCTTGATAAAGGTTGTCAAGCCTACTTACCCTAACCTTAGGGTCTTTATTTTTCAATTTTGAGTTGTAGAGGCTACAATCCCATTCATGGGACTACTACCACATTTATTCAACTTAGTCATAAATATGTGAGTGGACTGCTTGTAACTTCATCATTTATTCTCAGGCTCTATCACAACTAAACAAGGGATGCTTGAATGTCTAAGGGATGCCATTCACATTTTACAAGCCCAAGTTAGAGGTATGGATATACTTCTTTAAATTGGCTTGGTGGCCCATCAATATTTATCTAATATGATCATACACTTGAGCCACATGCTTGTTGACATCAATGACAACATGACAACATTCATGATTTTTGGCTTAATAGGCATTAATAAATCAATTTTCTAAAGTATGATTTAAAAAATGCATAAGTCTGGTTGAGTGAATAATTTAGCTACTGTGGGGAATAATGATTTGAGGATTTGGGTCCCCCTTAGGCTCTACATGGGAATACCTTAAACCAACAGTTGATTAATTGACACATTTTCATGGACGCATGAGCAAGACACTTTGAGGGGGGCACATTTCCCAAAAGAGGGCAACTTGGTTGGTTGAGATCTTCAACATTTTATCACCTTCTTCCAGTTCAGAAAATAAAAATCGTAATGAGGCATATATCAATCATATACATGGCATCTACACCCCACTTTGGCATTTTTCTAAGCCATATCAAAAGAATAAATTTTAGGGGGGTGCATTTGAATAAGTGAGAAGAATTGTTTTGCTTTGCATCACTCACAGCTTGACATTGCAGTCCACTTCAGCTATTTAGTATTGTGAGGCATTCATTTTGATCCCATTTGGCATCTACTTCGGCATTTTTTGGGGCCCACACTTAAAGGGGAAATTTTTGAGAGAGCCAAAATAGCCACGTGGGGTGCACTTGCTTAGCTAAGCCCATGGTTGTGTAACAACACCTTGTATTTTCCCATGGTATGTGTCCCATTGTATTGAATCTCTCCTTTCTCTATAAAAGGAAGAGACATCTACCATTGTGAGGGGGTGAAATTCTGAAATGAGAATACTATAGTAATTTCTGAAAGTTTTACGTGTGAAAATGATCTTTTACTTGATGGTGTTGTGGATTTCTGATCTATGATTTCCATAGTGAATATTGATGAATAGTTGTAACATAGAAGCTATAATTTCATCTTGTTTTATGCATGAAAATAGACATAGACTTTTAATTCCTCTTTGCTTAGATAAGAAGTTTAAATAAATATGATTTGTTTCTTTCGCTTTCATTTTTATATTTGATTTCTAATCCATGCATATGTCTAACTTGTTTGATTGAACCCTGATCACTTAGATTTTCCCAACCTCTTTGTATTTTGGGTGGCTCAATTGAGACAAGTTAAGGTAAGGGAGCCCTCAAAGGACCTCAGTCGGGATTATTTTTTAAATTGTTATCTAACCTCTTTGAGCTTGCAAATTTAACCAATTTTTTCCTATTAGGAACGTTGATTAACTCCACATCCCACCTATCATCTTGAAGGTGCTCAGTTTCAAAGATATATTTCGTTACTTCTTCCACTCATAGAATTTTCTATAAACAAAAAACTCCATTCTCCATTATTACAACTAGTTAGAAAAATGGAAAACATTCTTGGGATAAAATGTTTATACGATTTTTATTGTTCCAAGTAACAAATCAGATCGGAAATGCTAAGACAACCAAGAAGACAACATTAAAACAAATATGAACTAATTAGTTTCCTTTGTTTTGATGATGGTAAATGATTTTTTAAGTTTATTTTCGCTAAATATGTATCTAAAATATTTATCGTTTTCATAAAAAATTGTTGTGTTGAATGTTTACAATTTCTTCACTAACATTGTCTATTTTGGGCATCAGATATTTTGTTTACTTGCTTGATTTACATGTTTACTATTGCTAGTAACATACACTAAACATAGCAATACATTGTCATAGCAGCACAAACTCTAAGTATCAATGCTTTAGACTCGGTCGTCAATTCATATTTTCACTCATACTAAACATCTATCATGTGTTATGGTTACAAACAAGTCATGATTGAACAGTTTCACTTACACTGGGTAATATGCACCTCTATGTTTCAAATGATGTTTCAAGGTATATTAAAAGCAATTCACATTTTCTGAGTTTCATTTGATGATCATACTTATGTTTCATGACATGGTTATTATTAATGTTAAAGCAAAATTTCAACATTGGATACATGGCATACAGGATATCATTATGAGTTCTTATGGGTTTTGGGGTAGAATACATGTTTCGATGTCTATAAACAACAACAAGGATTTGTCATTAACCATGTAAACTTGTAGTTGGGGATTCATATTGGTTGTGAATACAGTTTGTTCTTAAGAGTAGGTTATTAGATTTTTATCTATTTCAACAATATGATCTTAGGATCTTTACTGAGAGAATAACAAGCACAGCAATCAATCACAAGAGACAATGAACACAAAGATTTTCCTCGGGGAAACCATAAAGGAGAAAAACCAGCAACTTCCTCAGAGATAGAATGAGCACCGAAAGTAAAACCCAAAGATACAAAGATGATCTCCCGACAACAATTGTCTCTCTCTCTCTCTTGTCCCAGCTTCTTCTCTCTCTCTTAGTTATGTGCTACAACTGAGTGTGAGTGACTATGTGATAAATAGAGAGGCTCACTCTCTATTTATACTAATTCCCAACTTGACAATAACTTACCAGGGCCAACTTCTCTAGGAGAGTCTAATAACCCTAGTGCCTTGAAACTATGGGGACTTTAACCCTTGAAAAATAAGGAGGGTTACCCTCTATGACTTTACATGATTTGTTTACATTATTGATTCTCTCAATAGGAACATCGGGGCATGACATGACTCAACTACACTACAAATACTTCCCGATAGGAACATCGGGGCATGACATGACTCAACTACACTACAAATACTTCCCGATAGGAACATCGGGGTACAATACATAAGTTATACAAGTGAATACATTCTGAAGTTACAAATACATCAACACTCCCTCTTAACTAGGAAGGTATTATCTTGACACAATTTATCAGCACAAGTCTTCTTCTCTAGATCAAGTCTAGATCAACTCTAGATCTTCATCAAGTATGGATCATCATTGGATCTTCATCAATTCTAGATCATCACTGGATCTGGATCAACACTGGATCTTCATCAAGTCTGGATCATCATTGGATATTCATCAAGTCTAGATCATCACTGGATCTTCATCAAGTATGGATCATCACTGGATCTTCATCGAGTCTGGTTCAACACTGGATCTTCATCAAGTCTAGATCATCACTATTGTATCATCATGAACAAATGGTGTTATCTCTCAATTCTACTTGTCATAGGAATTTCTACAGAGCCATCCCTTTTTCATGATGGTTGTAGGCCTAGCCTCCATGTAGGTCTTTATATTCTTTAGCACTTATATCTAACCCATTCAAAAAGGCCTGCCCAGCACTTACATCTGACCATGGGAGGAACACATCCACCACCATGTCAGAAATCCATGCCCAGCACTCACATATGACCATGGGAGGAACACATCCGCCACCATGTCAGAAAGGCCCAGCACTTACATCCGACAATGGGAGGAACACATCCAAGAACCATGTCGGAAGGGCCCAGCACTTACATTCACCAGCATGATAGGACACACCTACTATCATCTGTGAAAATTTCTAGCACTTACAACCACCAGCATGATAGGACACAACTACTATCATCTGTGAAAAGGCCCAGCACTTACAATCACCAGCATGGTAGGACACACTTACTACCATCTATGAAAAGGCCCAGCACTTACAACCATCAGGATGATAGGACACACCTACTATCATCTGTGGAAAGGCTCAGCACTTACAACCATCAACATGATAGGACACACCTACTATCATCTATGGAAAGTCCATGCACTTACATCTGATCATGTGGGAGCCAATCCCACAGTCATATCAGAATGGCTCTGCACTTACATCTGATCATGTGGGAGCCAATCCCATAGTCATATCAGAATGGCTCTGCACTTACATCTGATCATGTGGGAGCCAATCCCACAATCATATCAGAATGGATCTTCCCTTACATTTGATCATGTGGGATCCAATCCCACATTCATATCAGAATGGCTTTGCACTTACATCTAATCATGTGGGAGCCAATCCCACAGTCATATCAAAATGGCTCTACACTTACATCTAAACATGGAAGGAACCAATACTATCACCATGTCAGAAAGGCTCATGGAATCATCACTTCCCCTTGGAAGGAACCTCGATCTGGAGAATACCAAACTTCTCCCTAAAGTACTCAAACTTCACTCTAGCTAATGGCTTCGTCAACACATCAGCTATATGTTCGTCTGTTGCAACATACAAGATCTTCACTGCTCCTCTCTACACCATATCCCTGATATAGTGATATTTGATCTCGATATGCTTTGACTTCTCATGGAACACTGGGTTCTCTGACAACTTCACACAACTCTGGTTGTCGCAATATATACAAGTAGCATCCAACTGGAGATCAAACAAATCAGATATTATCTTCCTCAGCCACACTACCTCACAACTAGCCAAACAAGCTGCAACATACTCTACTTTGGATGTACTCAATGCCACATAGGATTGCTTCCTACTAAACCAAGAGATCACACCTGATCCCATACTGAAGCAGCACCCTGAAGTGCTCTTCCTATCAATGACACTGCCTACCCAATCTGAATCCACATAACCTTCTAGGTTAATCTTCTGATTCTCCTCAAACTTGAACCCATAATCAACTGTACCCTTTAGGTAGCTCAGAATATGCTTTGCAGAAATAAAGTGAATATGTCTTTGATCTATCAGAAACTAGCTCAATGTGTTCATAGCAAAGCAAATATCCAATCTTTTGTTCATCAGGTACATCAAGGACCCAATCATCTGACGATACATCGCAGCATCAACCGTCTCTAATGAAGCATCACACAATAGATTAAGGTTCGATGCCATAGGTTTGGTCATGGCCTTGCATTCCATCATCCTTAACCTCTTCAAGATCTCTACTGCATACTTCCCTTGTCCTAGGGAGATCCCATCCATATTCTGCCACACCTCCATTCCTAGAAAGTAGTGCATCATACCCAAGCCCTTCATCTTGAACTCATCAGCAAGCTTCTTCTTCGTGTCATCAATCAACCCATCCACACCTGTTACAACTAGGTCATCTACATACAATAGGAGTATCATTGGGTTTCCTTCTTCAACCTTGTAGTAAAGGTTGGAATCTGCTTTACTCTTAGTAAATCCCAAACTGGATAGGAAGTTATCAATTCTATCATACCATGTCCTGGGCACCTGTTTCAAACCATACAGAGCTTTCTTTAATTTACACACATGAGTCTCCCTGTCATGTGTCTCAAAACCAAGTGGCTGCTCCACATACACTTCCTCTTCCATTGCACCATTCGAGAAAGCAGTCTTGACATCCATCTCGTGTATCTTCCATTTCATTACTGCAACTAGAGCAAGTACTGATCTGATGGAAGTGTATCTAGATACAGGTGCAAAATTTTCTTCATAATCTATTCCTTCTTTCTGGGAGAAGCCACGAGCCACAAATATTGCTTTGTATTTCTCTATGCTACCATCTACAGTATGCTTGATATTTTAGATCCACTTGGAAGTCACAACATACTTCCCTTCTGGTCTAGGGACAACATCCCAGACATAATTCTACATAATTGACTGGTACTCCTCGATCATAGCATCCTTCCATTATTTATTTCCTGCCACTTCTTCACAGTTGGAAGGTTCTTTATCAATGATGTAGGGCTACATATCTGGAGCAAGACCTAGTTCTCTTCCTTTCTCTATGTATTTATTCTGGATCCCCATATCTTTCTGCACCTTGGATAGCCTCTCGTACCCATGCAGGTTTCCTCTTGTGAGGATTTTTCTCCTGAGGTGGATCTACAGGTTCCTAAGGTTCTTCCATTTCTCGATCCTCTTCTAGATTTGCTTCGTTTATTGTAGTATTAGGGATTCTTGGTACTTATGTTTCTTCAGAGTCTTCCACTGGTCTCTTTCTGGATTTGTTGTAAGCTGAATCTTTGTCGAATGTTACGTCTCTGCTAATGTCGATCTTCTTGAATCATGGGAAGTATATTGTGTAAGTTTTCGAGCTTTCACTATATCCCACAAATATACCCTTCTTTCCAGAAGGATCTAAAAGTTTGTCCTCTTTTCTTTTGGAATGTGAATGTATACTGGAAAGCCGAATATTATGAGATGGCTGACCTCTAGTTTCTTTCCGGAAAATACTTCTTTAGGTGTCTTGTTCTCGAGTACTCTATGAGGAGTACGGTTGTGTACATACACAGTTGTTCTAGCAGCTTCTGCCCATAGATGCATGGGAATGTCTTGATCATGAAGCATTTCCCTTGCAGCTTCCAAGATCATTCTATTCTTCCTTTCTGCAACCCCATTCTGTCATGGATTATATGGAGTGGTCAACTCCCTCTTAATCCCTGAATCTCTGCATAATTCTTTCAATTCATTTGATGTGAACTCTCTGTTGTTATCTGATCGAAAGGTCTTGATATTATTTTAGGTGTGGTTCTCGACAAGGCTTTGAATTCTTTGAACTTGTTGAATACTTCATCTTTGTTCTTCAAGAAGTATATCCAATATGTATTTCTAGAAAAATCATCAATAAAAGAAACATAGTATACATACCCGCTTAATGAACTGGATGACATTGGCCCTCATACATCGTAGTGAATGATTTCCAAGATTCCTTTTGCTTTGCTCTCACTACTTGGAAATGTCTTCTTTGTGTTCTTTCCTTCCGCACATCCTTTGCAGATACCATCATGTTTTGTCTGTATTTCTAGAAGACCTTCAACATCTTTTCTTGCAAGTGGTAGTGGCCTATAGTGCACATGTGCAATCCTTATGTGCCAAAGTTCATTTGGTTATACCGAGTCATAGACCAAGGCTTGTTCTGGATGTCCCTTCAATTTGTATAGTCCTCCTTGTTCTCCAATCACTACTGCATCATCTATAGTATTTCCTTTTAGCCACATAAGGACTTGTTGATCTATAAATGAAACCCTCATGCCTTTTGCATCCAATGCAAAGATGGAGAGAAGGTTTTTCTTTAGTCCTAGTACAAATAGGACATCCTTCATCTTCATAGACTTTCCAGATTCTAGTTTACAGGAGGATGCACCACTACCTTTTATTGTGAGGTGACTCATGTTCAAAAAGTTTCACAAAGGATTCCTTGAATCTTGTCATATGTTTGGAAGCCCCACTATCGAGCCAATCATTGCTTCCATATGTAACAGTGCTTGTGAGGGCAGAAATCAGAACATATTCTTCTTCACTAGAAGAATCTTCACTTTCTTCTTTGGCTTTCTTTCTGGGAGGTTCATCATCCTCTGCAATGTGATCATAATGTATTTTCTTGCTTCCCTTCTTCTTGTGAGAGCCATTTTTGTTTCTACGGCATTCTCTAGCTTAGTGTCCTTTCTCATCACATGTATAGCATCTGATTTTAGACAAATCTTTATTAGATCTTCTAAGATTACCTTTCTAGTGAGAAGGCTTACCTTTATGGTATTTTGTTCTGATACTCTTGGAGTGTATTGTGAGAGCTTGATCTTCACTTCCCATATTTTCTTCTCGAGCTACTATTTGAGCTTCTTCTTGTGAGCATTCCTCCCAAAGTCTATTGAATTTACCTAGCTTCTTTCTAGCACAAATCCCTTGAATAAAGGAGTCCCATTATCTAGGGAGGCCATTCAAGGTGGTCAACACAATTTATGCATTCTCTACTTCTTCATCTACTACTTCAATTTGTTTCTTGATCTGAGAGACCCTTGTGAAGTATGACTGTATGGTCTCTGCATTCTGGATCTTTATATTCTTCAATTGGTTCCTCAAAGTCATCTTTTGGTTTATGTTCTTTCCTTCAAATAGCTTGGTTAGGGCATCAAACATTGCCTTAAGTGTCTTTAGGGAGGAACCTATGGTATGAGGTGATCCTTAATTGAATCAGCAATAATCCTCTTATCCATGACCAATTTATTTTTTGTGTAAGGCCTTAGCCTCATCTCCCTCTGAAACTGGAACCTCTTCACTGATGTAAGAGTCCAACTCATTTTCTTCCAAGACCAGGGAGATCCTATACTTCCGGGCTCGGAAGTTATCATCTCCCTCAATATTTTCATCAAGCTTGGTATGATGAGACATCTTAACTAAGAACCTCAAATGTAAATACAAAAGATTTAGATCTTACCAATTTGAGAAGCTGAAAACTGGATCTGGAGTTGATCTTCTACAGTGCTAGTTTTATGGTTCCATGGAAGATTAGGGTTTGAATTTCCCAGAGTTCTACCCAACCAAAAACCTTGATTCTTCTCTCTCAACTTCGATTTTGAGGAGGAGAATACTCCTAGCCTAGGATCACACAAAAATTCCTCTTCAGTGAAAAGCCCTAATTTCCCGATGTAGTAGTAGGTCAAAAACTGAAAGTGCTCAGAATCAGATTCCGCTTTGACAGAAAGATGTGCCCTTCAATGGAGGTTCAACCTAGCCTCCTTTTGCTAATGGATTGTGGAGAGAGACCCAAAAAGTAAGAAGCCCTAGCTTCAGTAGCTACACAGTGTCTTCTTCTCATGTTAGCTCTGATACCATGTTAGATTTTTATCTATTTCAACAATATGATCTTAGGATGTTTACTGAGAGAATAACAAGTACAACAATCAATCACAAGAGACAATGAACACAAAGATGCCCCGAAATTGGGGACTTTAACCCTTGATCAATAAGGAGGGTTATCCTCTATGACTTTACATGACTTGTTTACATTATTGATTCTCCGGATAGGAACATCGGGGTATGACATGACTCAATTACATTACAGATACTTCCCGATAGGAACATCAGGGTACAATACATAAGATATACAAGTGAATACATTACAAAGTTACAAATACATCAACATAGGTTGTGTCCTAGACATACTAGGGGGCAATGTTGTCCACCAATGTAATTCTCATTGATACCCCATGCAAGTAGTATTGCATTAGAGAGGACTTGAACACGGATTTGGACTCCACATACCTTGTTTATATTTAAGACTCCCTCTGGACACCTAAAACCAACATATCGACCATCTTTTCATTGTTGTGTACTGAACACAGCATTCAAGAGAAATACTCTTTACATACTTGACTAGTCGGTTGATGTGGCCAAGGGTACGGTTGATCCTCCCTGGTTAGTGCTCTAAGATATTGGGTTGAGCATCATTGTTGGACCGTACAAGTAGATTGAAGAGATATAGTGACCTAGCACTCCTTTTTTACCTAAGTGAATCTTGTCATTAATTTCATATATATTGCATAAAATTCATTATTCACACTTGTCATGATACTTGAATGTTCTTTGTAACATCACATTTACACATCAATCCTTTTAAAGTAACTTTGCACTTCATCAAGTTAGGGTATTTGTATATAAATCCTAAATTATAATAAACCCTTTAATTAATTGTAAGGTGTGTCTTATTTAAACCCTTTGTTAATTCTCTCGGGCACATTGTTCATCTACAAAAAATACTAGTACTTGTGAAAGCTAGCCTCTAGTTGGCTAGTACCAGGGAAAGTCTTATTGAAGGCACCTCCCATGGTTAGTATAGGTCTACTTAGGTGGAATTAGGAGACCTAAATAAGGTAGAGTAAATCCAACTGACACTCAGGGGTAGATTCTAGATGGTTTTTCCGTGTTAGAATACGATTAATCCTTGCAATCTCAAGGAGTATAGGTTGTGCAACAACATCTTTGGCGTCATTGTTGGGGAGCAAGGAGTTCCTTGGTTGAATCTAACAACATGTATTACATCCTAAGCCAAAAAATATTGTCTTCAAAAACATTTTTGGCACAGTTGTTGGGGAGAAATCAGTTCCTTGGTTGAATCTAACGACATATCTCGCATCCTAAGCCAAAAATATTAGCTTTGCAGATATTTTTTGGCATTGTTGTCCTGGAGAAAGGAGTACTTTGGTTCAATCTAACAACATATCTCACAAACTAAGTTAAAAATATTCTCTTTGACGAAATTGTTGGCACTATTGTCAAGGAACAAGGAGTTCCTTGATTGAATCTAATGACATACCTTGCATCCTAAGCCAAAAATATTGTCGTTGACAATATTTTTGGCACCTTTTCCAGGTTGTAAAGAGTTCCTTGGTGTTATATGTGGATGTATTTGTAACTTCAGAATGTATTCACTTGTATATCTTAAATTATACCCCGATGTTCCTATCAGGAGACTCATTAATATAATAAAGTCATGTAAAGTCAATGAGGTTAACCCTCATTGCAAGTTGGGCAATAGTCCCCACAATTAAGTTGAGGTTAACCCTCCTTGTTGATCAAGGGGTAAATTCCCCACAGTTGTGGGGCACTAGGGTTATTAGACTCTCCTACAGAAGTTGACCCTAGTAAGTAATTGTTAAGTGAGGCCAACTTGTTGGAGTGGAAATAAAGTGAACAGAAGAATATTGAATAGAAGTGAGGTTCTCCTCATTTCTACACACATACACACTCACTCAACTGGGGTGCATGAGTGAGAGAGGAAGTGTTGGAACAAGTGAGAGAGATCAGTTGTCGGAGATCACCTTTGTGTTTTTGGGTTTTACTTTTGCTATTGGTGCTCATTCTATCTCTGAGGAAGTTGCAGGGTTTTCTCCTTTATGGTTTCCCGAGGAAAACTCTTTGTGTCTCTTGTCTCTTGTTATTATTGTTGTGCATGTTATTTTCTCAGATAAGATCCTAAGATAATATTGTCTAATTGATAAAAATCTAACATGGTATCAGAGCTAACCTGAGAAGAAGACACTGTGCAGCTATAGAAGCTAAGGTTTCCTATTTTTTGGGTCTCTCTCCACAATCCATCACGAAAAGGAGGCTAGGATAACTCTCCATTGAAGGACGCATCTTTCTGTCGAAGCGGAATTTGATTCTGGCATTTTCAATTTTTGCTACAGAAAATTAGGGCTTTTTACAGAAGAGGATTTTTTGAGTGAGCCCGACCTAGGATTTCTCTCCTCATGAAAATAGAAATTTAGAGACCAAGGTATAGATTTTTGGTTGGGTAAAACTCTGAGAAAGTCAAACCCTAATTTGACCTCGGGCCTGAAAAACCCTAAAATACTAAAACTGGTAGTTTTGGTACATTCGCTATATCTTGAGATTAAATACAGATCATGAGACAAAAAATTTACAAGCCAAAGATAAAATCCTGGTATACCCTGTGTAAAACTTTCAAACTTAGATTCGCTATATTCTGGGAGATATGATTCCTCCAAATTAGGGTTCTAGCCTCTTCCAAAATTCATCCCTAAACAGGACACCTAAGGAGAATTTCTATATCTCGGGCTACTAAGGTCCAAAGGAAATTTTTCAAGATGTGGAAGATAAGGAACAGACTGTTCTTTCTCTAGTAAAATTTTCAAACCTCGAAGGTGAGATAGTGACACGTGGAAGTCCATACAAGTTCGCTATGCTAAACAGTCCTAAAAGAAGACACCTTGGGAAACCTTTCATAAGTCCCAATTGGTGAAACCAATTCTGCTCAAACCTATGGTGTTAGAAAGAAGACAGATGAGGCTATAGAAGTACAAAATTTTAGAGATAGAGGAGCAGGACTTTCAGAGATACCGCAAAAACAATCTCAGGAATTTCTCTAGAGGAATTTGGAAAACTAGGGCTTCCTGTTCCAAAAGCTTCCCTCCACTGTTTTTAGAAAATAAGTCTGTTGGATAGCTCGCCTTGAATAGGCCGATCTTTCTATCCAATCAGAAGTTTGAAATTCCAAGTTTTTAAAATTAGGGTTTCTCTGATAAACCCTAAATCAGCCAGATCCAGAACTAGGACGGACACCTCAAATAGGTAAGATCTAATCTTTTGTTATTTACATTTGAGGTTCTCATTTCAAAGTGACCTGTCACACCATCTTGATGACAAGCTTGGTGAAGCCAAAAACTTCAGAGCATGGAAGTATAATTTTTCACCTGGTTGTTGAAGAAAATGAATTGGACGCCTACATAAGTGGAGAGGTTCCAGTTCCAGAGGGAGATGAGGCTAAAGCCTTACACAAGAAGAACTTGGTCAAGGGCAAGAAGATCATTGTTGATTCAATCAAGGATCACCTTATACCACAAGTGTCTTCCCTAAAGACACCTAAATAGATGTTTGATTCCTTGACCAAGCTATTTGAAAGGAAGAACATAAATCGGAAGATGGCTTTGAGAAACCAGTTGAAGAATGTAAAGATCCAAAATGGAGAGACCATACAGTCAAACTTTACAAGGGTCTCTCAAATCAAAGAACAACTTGAAGCAGTGGATGAAGAAGTAGAGAATATAGAAATTGTGATAACCACCTTGAATGGCCTCCCAGGATCATGGGATTCATTCATTCGAGGAATATGTGCCATAAGGAATTGATTACTTTTAGTAGACTCTGGGAAGAGTGCTCACAAGAAGAAGCTCCAATCATAATAAGAGAAAGAGAAGATGGTAGCAACTGAAGATCAAGCTCTCACGATCCAAAGAAGATCCCTCAAGTGATGAGGAATACGGAGGACTTGACTCTTGAAGAACCTCTTATCCATATTATCATTTGGATAAGAAATGATGTTGTCATAAATGAATAATATGATGAAGAATAAGGCCCAAGAAGGAGTCTACCCATGAAACGAATAAAAGATAAGTATTCAATTCTCATTTCATGATATTGTTTTGTTATGCATTTGTTTATATTCAGTTGACGTATTATGCATGATAAAATGTTTGCATTAATGATAGTATACTATTAATATGCATGTGATGGGTAATTAGCTCATGGTGCTATACAAATCTCCATTGCTACTTATCTAGAGTGAAACCTCTTTGCTGACATATTGGATTAGTGCAGAATCTCAATGATGTCTTGGTAGAGACAGAAGGCATCTAGAAAGTTTCCATGAGATATGGATGAATGTTGTATCGGCTAAACTAGTTGCATGATTATATATTTATGCATAAGAATTTATCATTATTAATATGCATTATGAAATGTTTCTAATCATACAACCGGTGCATTTGACTTGTAGGAAAGATCACCTACAATCGCCTACAAGAAAAGAAGGATGAGACTTGTTCTGAAGAACCAATGTGACAACAATTTAAGAAAGAATCCAAGACAAAGAATAATATGATGATGCTATCAAAAGAGGCCTCAGAGACACTCTAGTTATGTGACATTGTTGAGGGACATAATTGATGTAGATCCTTCCAGCTATGAAGAAGTAGCCAAGAATAAAGGGAAGGAGAATACCAGTTCAAGAAGAATGATGTCTAGGATGCAGTATCAAGACCTAAAGGGAAGGTCGTAATGTCTTCCATATGGATCTACATGATCCAGCATGCAGTAGATGGAAACATTGTGGGATACAAGGCAAGAATCGTAGCACAAGGCTTCTCACAGAAAGAAGGCATAGACTACGAAGAGACATTTGCATCCAGTGGGAGTTGAGGCACATGACAGGCAGACTCATGTGTGCAAATTAAAGAAGGCCTTGTACAAGCTCAGAAGACACCCATGGGATAACACATACATAAGGAACTTGAAGATCACCTAGAGTGATGAAGATCTTAACCTTTGCTACAAGGTTGAAGATGAAAGCCTATAGATGATGACAAACTCACAGATGGGTGCGAGAAGAACCTTTGAATGGGTTCAAGATAGAATATCTTGGTATCCAGTGACTCTAGATGGATACATAGAATAATAGTAGCAGAGGAAGCTACTTGTCACTCCAATACATGATACATATAGTACGAAAGGAAGAGGGATAATGATGCTTCGCTTCAAAGGGAGTGACTGCAAAAGATCCTACGGTTCGACATGGTTTGATAGGATGGATAGCTCACTGATGGCTCTAGGATTTACTGAGAGTAAAGAAGATTCCAACCTTTGCTTCAAGGTTGAAGGCAGAAGACCAATGATGCTCCCACTATATGTCGATGACCTGTTCCTGACAGGAAAAAAAGGAACTCATTAAAGTGGCAAGAAGGAGACTTGCTGCCGAGTTCGAGATGAAGGAATTGGATATGATGCACTACTTTCTAGGCATGGAGGTGTGGTATAATGTGGATGGAATCTCCTTTGGACAAGGGAAGTATGCAGTAGATATCCTAAAGAAGTTCGAGATGATGGAATGCAAGGCCATGAACACACCTATGGCATCAAACCTGAAGTTATTGAGATATGCTTCATTAGATATGATTGATGCTACGATGTATCATCAGATGATTGGGTCCTTAATGTACCTGACGAATATGAGACCAGATCTTTGATTTGCTATGAACACATTGAGCCAATTGTTGACAAATCTGAGACATTTTCACCTAGTTTCTGCAAAGCATATTCTGAGGTACCTGAAGGGTACAGTTGAGTATGGGATCAAGTATGATACAAATCATAATATTAACCTGGAGGGTTATGTGGATTCGGATTGGGCAGTTCCATTAATAGGAAGAGCACTTCAGGGTGCTGCTTCAGTATGGGATCAAGTGTGATCTCTTACTTTAGCAGGAAGGAGTCTTGCATAGCGCTGAGTACAGCCAAGGAAAAATATGTTGCCACTTTCTCAACTACTTGGGAGAGAGGAGCAGTGAAGCTCTAGTTTGTGATCCAGATCGAGATCTCTCGAAAGAGGGAGTTATAGCATAGCAGGTGAGACAAGTTGTTTAAGCATAAAATCTTGGCGAAGCTCGTAGGTTTCTCAGACATAAATGCTCATGTAGGTTGTCCTTGGATGTAATCGGTCCTGGCGAAGCTCGCAGGTTGTCATTGGACGTAATCAGCCATATTGTGATTTTATGCTAGAAATGGCCAGAGTGAAGTTTGATTACTTCAGGGAGAAGCTTGGTGTTCTCCATATCGAGGTTCCTTCCAAGGGGAAGTGATGTGTCTATGAGCCCTTCTGACATGGTGGTAGGAGGGGCCTCCCATGGTCAGATGTAAGTGCAGAGCCATTCTGACATGGGGGCAGGTTGGGCCCTCCAATGGTTAGATGTAAGGGCTGAGCCATTCTGACATGGGGGCAAGTTGGGTCCTCCCATGGTCAGATGTAAGGGCTTATCCATTTTGACATGGGGGTAGGCTAGGCCCTCCCATGGTCATATGTAAGGGCTGATCCATTCTAACATGGGGGCATATTGGGCCCTCCCATGGTCATATGTAAGGGTTGATCCATTCTAACATGGGGGCAAGTTGGGCCCTCCCATGGTCAGATGTAAGGGCTGGGCCATTCTGAGATGGGGGCAGGCTGGGCCCTCCCATGGTCAGATGTAAGGGCTGAGCCATTATGCCATGGGGGCAGGTTGGGCCCTCCCATGGTAAGATGTAAGGGCTAGGCCATTCTGGCATGGGGGCAGGCTAGCCCTCCCATGGTCAAATGTAAGGGTTGGGCCATTCTAACATGGGGGAAGGCTAGGCCCTCCCATGGTCAGATGTAAGGGCTGGGCCATTCTGACATGGGGGAAGGCTGGGCCCTCACATAGTCAGATGTAAGTGCTGGGGCCATTCTGGCATAGGGGCAAACTGGGCCCTCCCATGGTCGGATGTAAGGGTTGGTCCTTTCTGACATGGTGATAGGTTGGGCCTTCCATGGTCAGATATAAGTGTTGGGCGAGCTTTTCTGATGTAGGTAGGAGGCTGAGCCTCCCATGGTTGGATGTAAGCACTGAAGAAGATGAATACCTACATGGAGGCTAGACCTACAACCAACATGAAAATGGGTAGGATTTGTATAACTTCTTATGACGAGAAGAATTGAGAGATAGCACCAATTGATCGGTATAGCGGAAGCAGTGATGATGATGATGATCTAGTGATGATCCAGCTTTGATGATGATCCATCTTTGATGATGATCCAGTGATGATACAGCATTGATGATGATCCAGTATTGATCCAACTTTGATGATGATCCAGTGATGATGATCTAGACTTGATCCAGAGAAGAAGACTTATGCTGATGAATTGTGTCAAGACAATACCTTCCTAGTTAAGAGGGAGTGTTGATGTATTTGTAACTTTGGAATGTATTCACTTGTATATCTTATATTATACCCCTATGTTCCTATCAGGAGAGTCATTAATATAATAAAGTCATGTAAAGTCAATGAGGTTAACCCTCCCTTGTAAGTCAGGGAAATATTCCCCACAATTGAGTTGAGGTTAACCCTCCTTGTTGATCAGGGGGGTAAAGTACCCATAGTTGTGGGGAACTATGGTTATTAGACTCTCCTAGAGAATTCAGCCCTGGTAAGTAATTGTTAAGTGAGGTCGACTTGTTGGAGTGGAAATAAAGTGAACGGAAGAATATAATTAGAAGTGAGGCTCTCCTCATTTATACACACATACACACTCACTCAACTGGGGCGCATGAGTGAGAGAGGAAGTGTTGTCACAAGTGAGAGAGATCAGCCGTTGGAGATCATCTTTATGTTTTCAGGTTTTAATTTTGCTACTAGTCCTCATTCTATCTCTAAGGAATTTGTGGGGTTTTCTCCTTTATGGTTTCCCCGAGGAAAATTCTTTGTGTCTCTTATCTCTGATGATTATTGCTATGCATGTTATTCTCTCAGATAAGATCCTAAGATAATACTATCTAATTGATAAAAATATAACATTATAAAGACAAATAATTTTGTTGAAGTATTACATATCTTCACTTGGTGACTCCACATATCAACTCCATTGGTGAATCCATTGATAATTGTTAACACTAAAAATTGTTTGCCTAGCTCTCCATGCTCTAAACCATATACATACATCATATTCCCACCATACTTCCCTTACTTTTCACAAAAAATGGTACAAAACATCATTATTAATTCCCATAAATGAAGGGATGATGAGCATTTATTATGGTTTACCCTCACTCTCTCCCAAAAAGGGCTAAAAACCCCCAAAAAGGGGTCAAAAACCCTAAAAGAGAGAACGGGACAAAAAACCATAGATAAATACCATGGTCATCACCTTGGGTCAAAAAACCCTAGGACCATACTATAAATACATTGTGAAGGGCTCTCCCAAAAACGTTTTTACCTTTTCATTCACTTGTGGTTACGCTGGGCCATTTTTGCTCTCAGGTATACCACATACTTTCCTGCTATTATTCCCCTTGCCACGCCATTTCCCACAGTGTACGTTTGGATTTCTCCATACCCACTTTGGATCCAACCCCCATTTGACAACTGTCCGTGGAGAGAACTGGAGAACCACTTTCGAGGACGGCTACGGTGTCCCATCTTGCGGGAAAAGGATATCTTGTTTTTGTTTTATGCAGTAGTTAGTTTATATATTAAAAAAATCCCTAAAATATTTGTTATCATTGTTGTTTGTGGTGTTTAGTTTCTTGTTATTCCATTGAACTCTTCCTTATGCTTTGGACCAGCTAAGGTTGGTGCATCTGCACGTAATAGGGGAGAAATCCCCATTACAATAACTCCATTGTTTTGGTTTGGATATGAAGAATGGTTCCATCTTGCAAAGAATGGGAGAAAATTCTTGGTCCTTTGTATTAAATTGAGCACATAGATCTATGGACAAACACACAACTCACAAGATAGATCACACAATTTACTCAGTTATTGAAGAATGAAACAGTACAAAAAAAGGCTTGCAGCTCTGAGTGCTTTTCATTAATCAAAGAGTAATTAGATAATAATTACAATGAAGTACAATGGCTTAAATAGCCACATGAAATTCGAATCCACATGAGCAAATTCGAATTGATTAGACTCTACTTGACTGTAGGTAACTAAGGCCTTGTCTAAATCACTGTCGGAGTACTCAATAGTTAACTGACCTTGTCTAAACCATTACCAGAGTTCAACAGAGTTCTAAAACACAACTCAAGTGTCTACTTCAATGTTGGTTGAGGCTAACTGATTGTGGTAGGTGAGAAATGCGCCTCTCCTACATGCAGCCATGCAAACCTAGCGCTAACTGAATCTAGAGGACTAGAACTGAATGAGATTGACTAGTCACTAACTGAACTCAACTGATGAAGGTTGGTATCGGCACTCCCAATGGCTCCTAAATTGTAGGAATTGATCTAGGATGCTCCTAAACGGATACATGCAAGTGTAATCAATTGCAGTAGGCCTCAATTAGTGTTCCCCACACTTTAGTAATTGGAACATGTGCCCTAATTAGGCCAAGTGGACCCAATGGTGCTAGTGACTAAAAATAGATTGGATGGACTCCTGATTTAGACATGAATCCTAATTTATACATATGACCAAATTGGACAAGGGAGGATTAATAATCCTAACACTTTGAACTATACATATATTCCAAAATTTCCTCATGAATTCCATTATGACTTATGGAAAAGGCTTACTCCTAGATTCTATGGGAATCATGGTCTTGAAGCTTTATCCTTTGTTAACAACTTCCTTGACTTCAGTGTAAAACACAATTTGATTCATAAAGATGAATTCATGAAGATGTTTTCCATATTAGTCAAGAAGTATGCAAGGGAACGAAATTGTAGTCTTTCTCCAAAGAGAATATCCTCATTATGTGCCTTTCTCATGACTTTTCAAGACTATTGGTTGGATCTAGAAGATCAATGGCAGGATTTTGATTATCCATCACTTTGGGTTCATAATTGTAAAAATTAAGAGAATCACAATGAAAAATTCAATGCAACAATTTAAACTCAACCCTTTGGTGAGATCAAAGATCAACAAGAATCATTATTATGTTTGCTTAATTTTGCTTGGGAGAAGTGTGACATCCTAGGGGAAAATGAACTTATTGATGGTTACATGATTTTTTTTCTAGAACTTGTACATCAATCAGCTAGAAAAGAAGAAGTCCATGATTCATATTCAAGGGAGGAGATTAATAATTGAAAATCCTGATGAAGAACCCATTGACGCTTCCTTAGAAGGAGGACCACATTATAAGTGTATTTTTCAAAGTCGATTTGAAGATGATGATCAAAATACTTTTAGTCATGGAGTGAATAAATTTGAGTCCCATTTTTTAGAAACAAACATTGACCCCTCTCCTGACTTAGGGATGATGTGTGATGTCAACAAGCTTAATAATTACCAAATTCAAACCCTTTCATCTCATTCAAGGTCAACCATTTTGAAATACATGGGACAAAATAGACCTCATGATTCCATCCTCTTATCCCCATCTTTAGAAACTATTTCCTACTCTATTCTGTAAGCTTTTTTCGATTTAAAAATCCTAGATGGAGAAGGAGAATACCAAGACAATGATATTCTTGATGGGATCCATAATCAATCCTTAGAAGATTCCTTGGAGAAAATTTCATAGAATAAATTTGGGAAGTCATTAAGGAAAATTTAGAAAAAAAATCCCAAATCATTTTGTGGTTAATCAACTAGATGAGGTTTATCAAGGATTAATATCCTTAGAATATTTTAACAATGATTTAGCCCTTGATCAAGATTTTTGGATGAAAGAGTAATTGAAGCAACCATTCTAAGTCCCATTGTTTTGGAACTAAAGTTGATTTCTCTCTTAATTTAGGTCCTATGTGTGAAATTAGGAACCTTGATAAATTCCAATCACAAATCCCTCTATCACATGAAAAATGTGATGTCAACCATTATAATAATATATGGAAAAATAATTTTCTTCACTCCACCCTCTCATACCCATTTTTGGAATTTTTGATCACTTTAAATCATTCTTAAATCCCTCTATCTCATGAAAATATGAGGTCAACCATTGCAACAATATAAGGAAAATACTTTTCTTCACTCCACCCTCCCATCCCCATTTTTGGAATTTTTCATTACTTTGGATCATTATTCTATCATCAAACCTTTCAATGGATCACACAACAAATGCCAAAATGACTCTTAATACTTACAAGGATTACCCCATTTATGTGTCTCTATATTTGACTTTTCCATATTACTCATATCATTCCACCTTGCGTTTGGAATCCTTGTAATCATTTTGGATTAACACTTATAGAGTGAAATTTGGTCTCTAAATATGTCGCCTTCACCACCATGAATGCCTCCATGTCTTCCTTGTGTCTTGGACCCAGTTGTGTTGTAGTGAATCCTACAATGATTCAGGAGGTTCCCATGTGGATCCATAAAGTTGGTTGAAATTAAATAGGAGGATCTATCATCGAGCAATGTTTCCCCTTTCATTCCCCTCGTGCCTCAAAAACGGAAATTAAATAAAGCTCATAGTCCAAGACTACTTGTATTAGAATTTAGTGAAAATAATATATGTATCAGATCCTGAAGAAATCAAGGGGGGCTAAGAAAATAGTAAAAAAGTCAAGTAATAAAAAGGAAAGAAAGATGAAAAAAATTTGTGAGGCTCATTTGCAATCAAGGCCATGTCACCTCCTCTAAAGTACAAGCAGAAAAGGGGGAAGAAAAAGAATAATAGGGGAGTCTACTCACTAAGGTCAAAAGGGGGAATACCTCATAACAAAATCCATGTTAAGGCACGTCCCTATTCTCTGCATTAGTGGTGAATATCATAGAGGATCCATGTCTCGTGCATCTTAAGTCATACTATCAACCAACTCCAAATCACTTAACCAACCTTTGGACTATCCATCCACTCCATCCAAAGAAGAAATGTCCTTGTAAATATTTTGATGTTGATATGGTTTGGATGTGTTCCTGAAACATTAACCCCTATAATCCTTGTGAAACTTATGCATCATGATCTATGAGTTAGGCTATATGATTATTCATGTAAACAATCAATTGTATGTCATTTTGACTTCAATATTTCATCAATTCGGATCACTAGAGATATCAAAATCCTCCTTTTAGATATATTCATAGGTCCATATCTTCAATGGTCAAGTTTGACTTTTATAGTAGTTTGACTTGGTCAACAAAGTAGTTTGACCCAAACAATGAGACTAGATATAAAAGCATACACTTATGTCATCATCATTCATCTATTACATGACTTTGGAAGCTAATTGGATCCTTCCATCCTTGCTTACATGCATATTTGGACTAATAGACAAATAATAAGACCTTTCCTCAGGTTTTCTTTAAAAAATGCCTATGTCCAAATTCAATTATGTGGATCAGGTTGTAAAGGATATTTTCAAAGGGATTTTATCTATGGTTTTGATTTATAGGATATTCAATGGTTGATTGAACATCATCAAAGGCGTAACCCTCTCAAATAGCACAGGGTTTCATCGTGTTTGGATTAATAAACATTAATAAATTATTTTTATAAAGTCTAATTTAAAAAATGCTCGAGCCTGGTTAAGTGAATAATTCATTTATTATGGGAAATAATAATTTAAGGATTTGGAATGGTGGGCCCCGCTTAGACTCTACATGGACATCCCTTGGACCAATGATAGATTAATTGGCACAATTTGATGGCTCATAAGAGTAAGTCAATTTTCATGAGGGGGGCACATTTTGCAAAATAAGGTGACTTGGTTGGCTAAGATCTTCAACATTTGATCACCTTATTCCACTTTAGGAAATCAACACCATAATGAGACATCCATTTATCATCTACATGGAATCCAAACCCCACGTTTAGCATTTTTATAACCCATATCAAAAGAATAAATTTCAGGGGGTTGCATATGTCCAAGAGGGGCGAACTATTTTCTCCACATAACTCACAACTTGACATTACAATCCACTTAAACTATCTAGCATTTTCAGGCATCCATATTGATCCCATTTTGCATCTACTTCAACATATTTTGTGGCCCACAATGAGAGGGGATATTTTTGAGAAGGCCAAATCAGCCAAGTGGGGAGAAATTGTTGAGTTGAGCCCGAGATTTTGCAACAGCACCTTGTATTTTCCCCATGGCATTTGGCCCTTGTATTGAGGCACTCCTTGTTCTATAAAAGGAATATACCTCCACCATTGTGGGGGATTTAAGTTATGGAATGAGAATCCTATAGTAATTTTTGAAATTTTTATGTATGAAAATGCTCTATTAATTGATGGTGTTGATGGATTTCTGATTTAAGCTTTCCATGGTGAATCTTGGTGAATAGTTGTAACATCCAAGGTATAATTTCATCTTGTTTTATGCATGAAAATAGTCATATATTGTGAATGCCTCGTTGATTAGATGAGAAGTCTATATGGATCTGAATTGTTTCTTTTACTTTAATTTTCAAATTTGATTTCTCATCCATGCTCATATCTAACATGTTTGATTGAACGATGATCACTTAGATTGTCCTAACCTCTTTGTGTTTTGGGTAGTTCAATTGTGCCAAGTTGAAGAAACCTGGGTGAAAACATGAAGTTGGGTAACACTTTTGCTTGTTTCTGATAAACAAAACTGCAAAATTTTATGTTCTTCAACTTCAGCCCCTTTAAACCTATATCTCCCTTAGGAATTTCACCTTAAAGTAAGCACAAATGTTTTATAGAATTGAATTAGCTTTGTACTCTTTTTTTAATTATGGACATATTGTGGGACAACTTTGGTGCTCACCAATGGCATTTACTTGTAAATTTTAGGTATGGATAATGAGTGACTTACATGAGCACTAGTTTTTTTAGATATGGTTAGTCCTTTTAGGGAAAACAATGTATGCTCATAATCTATACATATTGCACTTGTGCATGGACTATATTTTGAGGTTTTTCAGACTTTAGAACTACTTTTATTATTTATCGAAATAGAATATGTTCAGAAAATGATGCCTTATTGACACATGTTGGTGAGCTTCAATTTTTTTTTTAGTATGACTCTTATTGGAAAAACTAAAAGTACTCTTTTGAAAAGGTCATGGCAAGGAATATCTCTGTGGAGATTTCAATTTTTTTGTGTTGTATTTGTTATGATATGGAAATTTCATTTCAAGTGATTTTCAAAACAATAAAATTCTTAAGGTATAGATTTTAGAAAAAAATGTAATTAATAAATAGAAATTCAAAAGGAAATAAAACAATTCTTATATCATTGGAAACTAGATTCAAAGATGAATCCAATGGTACCAAGTCTGACAAATAATCTTTGAAATTTGCAGGGGTTTGTCCTTGCTGAATTTGCGGGTTTCAAACAAATGTCAGAGATTTTGTAGGTTTTGTTGACCATGAACTCTCGGCCAAGAAAATATCTTCCAAAATATAGGCGAATATTTTAGTTCAAATTCTAGGACGAGAGTTTTTATTAAAATGCAGTGTTGTAATTGGTCAAACTCTCAGCCAAGAGTTTGAACTCTCACAAACTCTCGAATTAGGGATTTTTAAACTCACATGAGAGTTTGAATTTGACTTTTTTGTATGTTCGTACATGCACTTATCTTTCTTTTCCACTCCATTCTCAAAAAAGAGTTACCCAACTTTGCATTTTCACCCAAGGGTGCCATCAAAGGACCTCGGTTGAGATTGAGATTGTTTTGAATATTGTTATTTAAAATCTTCGTGCTTTTAGATTTAACCATGTTTTTACAATTAAAAAAGGAGATTAACTCCATATCCCCCCTATCATCATGAAGGAACATGGTCTTAAATCTCACTTTCCTTACTTCTTCCACTCATAATATTCTCTATAAAAAAACTCCATTCTTCACCATTGCAGCTACTTAGAAAACTGGAAAATCTTCTTGGGATAAGATTTCATGAGATTTTTCTTACTGCAAGTAACTACTCATATCTAAAACACTAAGACAACTATAAAGATAACATTGAAACAAAATTGAACTGAGTAGTTTCCTTTCTTTCGAAGATGGAGAATGATTTATTTCAGTTTGTTGTTCCTAAATGTATCTGAAATATTTATCATTTTCAACAAAAAAAAATTGTTTTGAATGTTTACAATTTCTTCCCTAGCGGTCTGTACTTTGGTCATTAGATATTTCATTTATTTCTTACTATTGCTTATTTTTGTGTAATTTGTCTGTGCTTACTATTGCTGGCAGTATACAATAAACATATCAATACATTGTCATAGTATCTCAAACTCTAAGTATCAACACTTTACACTTGGTCATCAATTCATATTTTCACTCATAATACATATGTCATATGCTATGGTTACAAATAAGTCATGATTGAACACTTTGAATGATTGATGCCTCGCTCACTTACACTTGTATTTGCTAAAATGCGCTTCTATGTTTCAAGGTACATTACAATAAATTCACATTTTTTGAGTTTCATTTGATGATGACACTTATGCTTCGTGATATATTTATTATTAATGTTTAAGCAATATTTCAACATTGTATACATGGCATATATTGTATAATTTTGAGTTATTGTGGGTTTTGGGGTAGAATATGTGTTCCAATGTTTATAAAAAACAATAAGAATCTATCATTAGGTGTGTAAACATGTGACTATGGATTCATATTGGTTATGAATATATTTGGTTCTTAAGCACAAGTTCTGTCCTAGACATACTAGGGGGTAGTGTTGGCCATCGTTGTAACTCTTGTTGATACCCCATGCGAGTAGTATCGCATTAGATGGGACTTGAACACGGAAATGGACTCTGTGTACCTAGTGTATATTGTAGACTCCCTTAATGCCTCTAAAACACAACATTAGAGAATATTAATCTTCCTATACTTGGGTAGTTAGATGATGTATCCAAGGATCGATTGATCCTCCTTGGTTAGTGCTCTAAGAGATTGGGTCGAGCATCATTAATGGACCCTGCAAGTACATCAAAGAGATATAGTGATTTGACACTCCTTTTTTGTCCTAATCCAAATTCAATGGTATGCATCTTATCATTAATTTCATATATATTGCTTAAACTTTACTATTCACAGTTGTCATGATACTTGAATGTTTTTAGTAACTGCACATTTAGTACACATCAATCCTTTTAAAGTTACTTTAGACTTCATAAAGATAGGGGATTCATATTTCGATCATAAATTCTAATAAACCCTTGGCTTATTTTTAAGGTGTGTCTTATTTCAACCCTTTGTTAATTATTTGAGGAACATTGTTCATCTAAAAACAACTTGACTAGTACTTGTGAAAATTATCCTCTGGATGGTTAGTACCATGGAAATTCTTTTTTGGGATCACACCTCCCATGGTTATTATAAGCATACTTAGGTGGACTTAGGAGACCCGAAGAGAGAGGATTCTACCTGAGTGACACATAAGGGTAGATTCCTGAGGTTTTCTCAGGTTAGGATTAGAATAATCCTTGCAATATCAAGGATTCCAGGTTGTGAAACAATAGGTTCAAATGTGTAATTGCTTCTTGAAGTGCGTCCAATTACCTAATCAAAGGTTTGATAACCTTTCATAAATCCAACACTTCAAATAGAGAACACCTACCATGGTGATTGTGCTCAAATAAGGTGTCGTTGTATCCTGGATGGAAAGCAATCCAACCCATTTTTCCACTCTATTTCAGGCTTCCCATCGAACCAATCTAAAAGAATACAGCCAAACAAATTGAATCCATAGATTTAATGATCAATCATAATCGAATTTCCAATTAATTGTCTCCACTACTTACCACTTCATATCCCATGTGCAAAGAACTCCATCCAAATAGAGTATGACACAGACCAAAGTCACAATAGGCTCCCACCCAATTGTCAAATTGTAGTGAAATCACCATCCTAGCAACCAAAGAAATCCCACCTGCACCATGATATGCCATTAGCTTAAACTTAAAAATCCTCTCATGTCAACAAAAGTATAAGTGTGTAGAGAGTCTGAGCGAGGAATCAAGTTTAAAATATCCCTCCTCAAACCTCATCACAAGCCACTTGTTCCTCTAATAGCAACACATGTAATAACTATGGTTGCTAATCATGGATAATTGAATGAAGGGGTCACTCCCATTTTTCAGTAGGGTCCCCTTTACAAGAATGAATGTCAAGTTAGCCAAGGCATCCATTTGGGTATTGCAAAATCGAAGTATGTGATAGAATTCAATAGATCATAAACAAGGAATTATCCCCTTTATCCTAACAATAGATCTAGTGAAATGAGAGGAGGATCATAGCGATTGTTTTCACATTTCTCACAAGACAAGTGACGAGTCACCAAAAAATAAATCCTTCTTTACATCCATGGCCTGCAGAGTTAACATTCCTCAATGTAATGTAAGAACTTGTTGTCTCACCTAGTCACATTCATAGGTTAATTCTTATTGTTTGTCACCCTCTTCGACGCATGTCACCTCTAACCACCACCACCTTCACCATATATTTTAAGTTCTATTATTCATACTTATTCAAATCTGTTAGGATTTTAATTTAAACATGTTTTTAAAGAAATATATAAGCAGTGACAATTATAATTATAGTTCATGTATATTATATGTTAAAAATAGTGGAGTATTTTGGGGTGTTAACACCAAGTTAATATATCATTTTAATATTATCATGTATGAGAGGCATGCTTTTCATAGTTATAGTTAAACATTATCTTCATCGTGTTAGGACTATTTAATAATTCTCCCTTGTCCACCTTAGTTATTTTAGAAGTTTCCTAGTTTAGGATAATGTTGTAGACCCAATAGTGTTTATGGATATGTTATATGGGGACCACTAGCCACTAGATGTACCCTCATGCAGGAGTTTAGGATCTCCAGATACCAATCCCTATATTTTGAGATCCCACTCTGAGTTATGGGAGTCCCTCCTCCAGTTCACCCTCACCATAGTGGATTTAGGCTCTGATGGCCACCTTAAGTTAGATTATTTGCTTCCTTTTCATTATTTATGGATAAAGGCACCCATGCACACCTACCAAGGGTCAATTAAGTGATTATTAATTGATTTAGTTGTCTAGAGTGCATTGGAGATGTTTAATGTGTTGATTTTTCCTATGCTAGTCACGTCTCAATCATGGATTCAAATCCTCCTTAGGTAATTGGAATTTCCTCCTTTGTAATATGGATTGTTCATATATATATTAATGAAAATGGTTACCAGTTTATTGTCGCCAATTGGTTTTTCTTATCTACTTAATTTCACAATGCATTTTTTATAGTTTTACACTACAATTCATCATTATTCCTAATTCTTTCATTGTAAGGTATTACTCAGCCTGATGATCTCTTGTGGATCATAATTTCACATGGTATTGGATCCCTACAGAGTTGGTTTATCGTTAATTTGAGATTTTATGCAGGTTTTGAGAAGATTTCAGTAAAAATTGTGTTGCTTCTATAGTTGCAAAATGGAGAATTTAGCTCACTTGACACAAAGAATCCTCACACCTTTCAATTATCTAGATTGGAGGGAAAATATGTAAATATCCTTGCATAGCAAGAGTCTGTACAGGGTCACAATGGGAAAGGAGGTCGAACCCCAGGTAGCTATTGAGAAATCAAAGTACTTAAACAAGCTTGATGAATCTTTTGGTTTTATGTGTATTCATATCTCCAGAGAATTTCTCTTCCATCTTGATGGTTTGAATACCCTAAGGGAGGTCTGGATGAAGGTCAAATCTCTATTTGGAAAGCAAGGTGAGATGAGAGGCCACATTTTGGAGAATGAATTAATTTATCTTCAACCCAACAGTTTCGAAACCATTCAATGGTTCTTCACCAAATTAAAGTCTTTGGTCATGCATTGCAAACAATGTGGAATTGAAAAGAAGGATGAGCAATTGGTGTTATCCATTCTAAGTAAGCTCGGCCATTAATTTTTTAGTATTTGTGTCCAACTTTCACTTTGAGAAACTAAAAAACCCAAACTGGTGAATGCCTTCTCTAGATGCATTCATTGAATTCCTTATCCAAGAACAAGACAAATTAATCCAAATGGGATCCCTAAAAGCCTCCAATAATAAGGCTCTTTTGGTTGGGGAGTTAGAGAATACAAATTCCAAAGGGAAACAAAAGGGAAAGGACAAGAAAAATTCTGAATCCAAACCAGAGGAGAATCCTAATCCATCAGATGGAGCCTTGGTTTCTAAGAAGGATAAGCAGAAGAGGTTTGAAAAGACCAAGTGTACCTATTGCAAGAAAGGACACCATCTAGAGAGTTACTGTATGAAGAATATTATAGATCAAATGGAAAAATTCTTGAAAAGTGCCACATTTTCCTCCCAAAAGGCACAAGGAAGACTAATTCTAGAAGCAAGACAATTGATCATGAGAGATTCCATGCACTGAAGGATAGATTTTCAAAATATCAATTCTTCCTCATATATTTTGGAGCCTACAACCACATGGTTTCCTCGAAAGAGTAGTTTTATTCTTTATATCTCACTGGTGGTCCAAGCATTCACATGGGAGATTATTATCAGATCACAACTATAGTGAAGGGCATAGCACATTAGAACATGGTGTGTTAAACAATGGTTTGTATGTACCTTCTTTAAAAACAAACTTGTTATATGTTTATCAAATTATACACATTGGTTCACCAAAGAGAGTTGATTTTGAACCTGACAAAATTGAGATCTCAGATATCTCTACTAGGAAGTTGATAGCTAAAGGTGTTGCAAACCATGCCTCTAAGGCATATGATTTCTAACACTTTTTTCCATACTCACATCAAAGTGTCATATTAACCCATGCCAATGATACAATTAGACTTTGGTATGAGAGATTTGGCCATGAGAACTTCAAATACTTCCAGTAGTTGCACGATGAAGAAATGGTTGAGGAATTTCCTCTCATAAAGTTCTCTCAAGGAATCTACAAAGGTTGCTTGGTAGGGAAACATTCAGAGTGAAAGTATGATGCTGGGAAGGCAAGAAAGCCACCTACACACTTGATTTGATACACAGTGATGTCTCAGGACCAATACCTACAACTTCTACGAATGGATCCAAATACTTTATGACCTTCATAGATGACTATTCTATGCTATGCTGGATCTATTTCCTTAAGAAGAAGTATAAGGTGTTTGATACCTTCAAATTTTTAAAGGCCTTAGTTGAGAACACTGTTGGGAAGAATATCAAAGCAGTCATATCAGACAATGGATGGGAGTACATCAAGAGAGAGTTTTAGCAACTATGTGCTTTCAAGGGAATCCAAATGCAACATTATGTCCCATACACACCACAATAAAATGGTGTAGTTGAGAGGAAGAACCGATCATTGAAAGAGATGGACACCTTCTTGCTTGAAGCAAGGGATCTTCCACCATATCTCTGGGCAAAAGTAGTGAATTTTCCTTCATATATCTAGAATAGGGTACCTCACAAATCAATTGTTGGGGTCACTCCATTCAAAGAATTGATGGGACATAATCCTTGTGTCTCATATATGAGGGTTTTTGGATCCAAGGCATGGGAAAGAATCCCATCTGAAAAAAGAAAAGCTCTTCAGCCCCAAAGTAGTGAATGCATTCTATTGGGATATGCAAAAGATGCAAAAACCTACAAGATTATGGAGATTGCAACCAGGAGATGCTTCATTGAGAGAAGTGTCCAATTCAATGAAGATCCAATACAAGATATGCAGTCAATTGAAGAGGAAGGTAGATATGATTTGCTTATACCATTTGCATATGATGAAGATCAGAATGATGTTCTTCTAATGATTCAAATTTAGAATTCGAAGATGAGGATAAAGTGGAACCAGATCTTGATGTTGAGTATGAAGATCAAGCAAATCCATATCCATATCCATCTCCTTCTACCAACCCTAGGCCTAAATGGGCTCAAAAATTCATTGAATTTGTTGGGACCAATTTTGGGGATCCATCTAACCGAAGGATTTCAGATCTCAGTACCAATATGATAACCTTGCACTATGTCATACAAATCCACTTCTCCCAGATAGGTGCTACATGATGGTGGGGTTTGATCCACAGCTCTACACAGAGGCTTTCCATGACAAGTTTGACTACAATGTCTATATGCAGCAGAAGGGAGGTTGCTTATTGTTGATTGTATTGTATTTGGAAGACTTGCTCATCACCAGTGGTTCATCTACTGGATTTAGGAACATCAAGGTAACTTTGAGAAAATATTTCTCCATGGCATATCTAGGGATAATAAGACGGTTTATTATCTTTGATGTAAATCAAAAATATTCAAGGTTCATGATTTCGCAGTCTAGATACGTAGCTAACTTTCTCAAAAGATTCCACATGACTGATTGCAAAGCAGCAACATTTCCTTTCCTATCTGACATCATATTGGAAGAAGGTGGAGAGGTTCATATGCACTACATCAGGGAACTAGTGCACAACAAGATCATCACACTACACTACCGCCCTATATAGGAGAAGGTTGCAGACATTTTTACAAATTATTTCACTCAAAAGAGATTTCTCTACCTCAGGTCTCTGCTTGGTGTGAGATCTTGATTGAGTTACCTGACTGTTCATTTTTATTTTTATTTTTTATTTTTTTTTGGGGGGGGGGGATCCCATGAGGTTTTCTTCGTTTCCTTAGTTTCATGAGAAGATATTTTTTCATTATCATTATATGGGTTACCTTTGGTCTCAATTTCAATGTCTATATGCAACAGAAGGGAGGTTGCTTATTATTGATTGTATTATATTTGGAAGACTTTCTCATCACCGGTGGTTCATCTACTAGATTGAGGAACATCAAGTTAGCTTTGAGCAAATATGTCTCCATGACATATCTAGGGCTACTAAGATAGTTTATTGTCTTTGAATTAAATCAAAAAATTCAAGGATCATGATTTCACAGTCTAGATATGCATATAACTTTCTCAAAAGATTCCACATGACTGATTGCAAAGAAACAACATTTTCTTTCCTATCTGACATCAGATTGGAAGAAGGTGGAGAGGTTCATATGCACTATATCAAGGAACTAGTGCACAACAAGACCATCGCACTGCACAACTGCCCTACAAAGGATAAGGTTGCAAACATTTTTACAAAGTATTTCACTCAGAAGAGATTTGTCTACCTCAGATATCTGCTTGGTGTGAGGTCTTAATTGAGTTCCCTGACTGTTCATTTTTTAGGGGAGGGGTTCCCATGAGGTTTTCTTCATTTCCTTAGTTTCATGAGAATTTATTTTTTCATTATCATTGTATGGGTTACCTTTGGTCTCAGTTTCCAGGAACTAGGTTGTCCAATTTTGGATTAAGGGGGGGTGTTAGGATTATTTAATGATCCTCCCTTGTCCACCCTAGTTATTTTAGCACTTTCCTATTTTAGGATAGTGTTGTAGACCCCCTAGTGCTATGAAGATATTATATGGGTCCCACTAGGCACTTGAAGTGCCCTCATGCATGATTTTAGGATCTCTAGATACCAATCCCTAGATTTTAGGAGCCCACTCTGAGTTATGGGAGTCCCTCCTTTAGTTCACCCTCACCAGAGTGGAGTCAATCTCTAATGGACACCTTCAGTTAGATAATGTGCTTCATTTTCATGATTTACGGATAAAGGTGCCCGTGCACACATACCAAGGGTCAATTAGTTGATTATTAACTGATTTGGTTGTGTGAAAAGCACTGGAGATGTCTACAGTGTTGATTTTTCCTATTCTAGTCATGTCTCGGTCAGAGATTCGATACCTCCTTGGGTAATTCGAATTTCCTCCTTTGTAATATGTATTTTTCATATACATATTAATGAAAATGGTTACCAGCTTATTATTTCCAGTTGGTTTTTCTTCTCTACTTAATTTCACAATGCATTTTTAACAGTTTTTACACTGGAATTCATCATTCTTCCTAATTCTTTCATTGTAAGATATTACTTACCACTTCAAAACCCATATGCAGACAACTCCATCAAAATAGAGTATGACACAAACCAAAGTCACATTATGCTCCCACCTAATTGTGAAATTGTCCTAAATGCACCATCCTAACAGCGAAAGAAATCCCACCTACAGCATGGTCTACCATTATATTATACTTAAAACTCCTCTCATGTCAACAAAATTATAAGTGTGCAGAGAGTGTGAGGGAGGAATGAGGTTTAAAATATCCCTCGTTGAACCTCACCACAATCCACTTGTTCCTCTAATAGAAACACATGTGATAACTATGGTTACTAATCATGGATAATTGAATCAAGGGGTCACTCCCATTTTTCACTAGGGTCCCCTTTACAAGAATGAATGTTGAGTTAGCCACAAAATCCATTCAGATGTTGCAAAATCGAAGTATGTGATAGAATTCAATATATCATAAACAAGGAATTATCTCTTTAATCCTAACAATATATCTAGTGAAAGGAGAGAAGGATCATAGTGATTGTTTTCACAATTGTCCCAATACAAGTGACAAGTCTCCAAAAAACAAATCCTTCTTTATATCCATGGCTTGTAGAGTTAGCAGTCCTCAATGTAATGTAACAACTTCCACTTGATTACATGTTGTCTCACCTAGTCCCATTCATAGGTAAATTCTTGTTGTCTGTCACCCTCCTCGACACATGTCACATCTAACCACCACCACCTTCACCATATCTTTTAATTTCTATTATTCATACATATTCAAATATATTAGAATTTTAATTCAAACATGTTTTTAAAGAAATATATAAGCAATGACAATTATAATTATACTTCATGTATATTATATGGTAAAAATAGTGGAGGAATTTTGGGTGTTAAAACCAAGTTAATATATCATTTTAATATTGTCATGCATGAGTGGCATGCTTTTCATAATTATGGTTAAAAATTATCTTCGTCGATCTTAATTCTTCACTTCAACAATGATTTATTCAAAGTGTTTGGATTATTAGTGTTACTTTAAGAACATGATTGTTTGAACAAATTTTTGCATTCTCATCTTATAACCAAATAAGTTTAGAGTGTTTTGATTATTAGTGTTACTTTAAGAACATGATTTTTTGAACAAGTTTTTGCATTCTCATCTTATAACCAAATAGATTTAAAGTGTTTAGATTATTAGTGTTACTTTAAGAACATTATTGTTTGAACAATTTTTGCATTCTCATCTTATAACCAAATAGATTTTTAATGATTCAAATTTCCATTTAGAGTGTTTAGATTACTAATGTTATTCTAAGAATGATTGTTTTAATGGCATTTTGCATTCTAAATATTAGAACCAAATAGGTTTTTAATGACCCACATTTCCATTTACAACCTTACACATGTAGGGGAAACCTTCATCATTAAACATGAAGAATTCACATATTTAATTTGAGTGATCTTAATAGTGATAGGACCTCTTCAATATCTTGATCTTAATAGTGACAGGACCACTTTATAAAATGAATGTGGAGCCAAAAAACTCATTTATCATGAATTTGGTTGCTTATATTAATGAGCAAATGGCCACTTGGAAACGTAGTTTAAGTAACAAGAACTAAATAGGGTTATACATGGGTCTCAGAAGTTAGTAATTAATTAATATATCATAGGTATAACAATGTTCCTTTACATGTACACAAAGGTCCCATGAATTATAAATACACCAACAAATATGGGCATTAGGAAACATTACAATCAATTTTAAAACAGTAACAACTTGATACCAGTTTTAGTGGTAGTTGACATAACAAATACTATAGCATTTTATATAAGAAAAGTGATAGATAGATGTTAATGTCAACAATTACCTAGACAACCAAAGTGATTAGTAGATGACTTGGTATCAAGTACTTATTAGTGTTATGATTTGTAGGAAAGAGGATCCCACACAATTCAAAACCAAGTCTTCAAAAAAGAGCACCCCAACTTAGTCAATATAAGTTTCTATATGGAGACATTAAAAATATAGTTCATTATACACATCTATAGATTCCATTAGTTCTCCTCAATTTGAGAGTTGATGTTATATATGAAATTGTAACATTTATTTAATTCAAGTTTATGTGCCATTAAAAATTCTTTTATAAATCAAACATCTTGTTAAACCTACGCAATTTGGTAAATTGCAATAATTAATTTTTTTCCATGATAATGAGGTAAACCTATGCCTGAGCTTTACAACAAGAGTGACAAAAATCATATATTTCTAACAACCATAATCTATTTAATATAAGTGGATGTGCCTTTAAAATATCCTCTTATAAATCAACCATATTGTTATTTCCTTTTACATTTTAGTTGTAGTTAGATTTACTATTTAGTAAATTGCAATAATTTAGTTTGTTTTCACATTAACGAGTAGAACTTGTGCCTGAACCATACAACAAAGAGTGACAAAAATCATAGGTTTCTAAGAATCCATAGTCTAAAAATTATAGATAGTGTTAGGTATAACTCCCGATTCGTTATTATTCCAATGCCAATGCATATATTTATACATTACAGGCGGTGGTTGAGATTCCGACCAGCCTATCCATATTCCTACGTAACTGTTCAGCTTCCTATTCTTTATTTATTTATTTACAATATATAATCCCTACGGATTATATTCTAACAATCCCCCTTTTAATCCGAAGGGGTCTTTGTAAGTCTGAGCATGTTTCTGAATCTTTCAAACTTTTCTCGTCCAAGCGCTTTGGTGAAGATGTCTGCAACTTGATCATTTGTGGAACAATGTCGAAGATGGACTGTCTTGGCCTCTACATGATGTCGAATCAAATGATACTTTGTGTTGATGTGTTTGGTTCGATCATGGAATCTAGGATTCTTAGCCAGCTTGATTGCAGAAGTATTGTTGACCAACAATGGAGTGGAGTTCTCTTGTTTTTCTTGCAAATCTTCAAGTATCTTCCTGAGCCATACTATTTCTTTCGTTGCTTCAGCTGCAGCCACATATTCTACTTCTGTTGTTGAATCTGTTGGAACTGACTGTTTGCGTGATCTCCATGAGACAGCTGCTGATCTAAGACTCATAGTGTATCCAGAAGTTGATACTCCTGTCTCCTTATCGCCATCAAAATCTGAGTCTGAGTACCCAATAAGTTTGAATTCATCCACTTTAGAGTACTTGAGTCCAACGTCTTGAGTTTCCTTCAAGTATCTTAGAACTCTTTTTGCAGCTGACCAGTGTCCTTCACAAGGTTTATGCATGAACCTTGAAAGTATGCCAACAACATAAGAAATATCTG
>LPNX010250560.1:254102-425952 GCA_001517045.1 Pseudotsuga menziesii
AAGAATGTTCTTCAACAAGAAATTAGGGAATCCAGGCATCTTCAGTCGAATGGTGCCCATTCCCTTTGGTTTAATACTTGACTTATCTGCAAAGTAAACTATGCCATCTATTGTTTCATTAAGTTCTTCAAAACAATCTTTTCTAAATGTCATGTGTGATGTTGCACCAGTATCAAGCAGCCAACAATCTTTGTAAGATGAAAGTGAATTCATTTCATTAATTCCAAGATTACAATGTGCAACAATACAAGAATCAAAAGATTTACTAGCATCTTGGTCATCTTTCTTCTGGTTATGTTTGTCTTTGATGGTGTCCCACGAAGCCCAACACTGATATGATGTGTGCCCAGTCTTTCCACAATGCTTGCACTGCAAGTCTGATCTTTTGTTTCTGCCCCCTCTGCCTCTGAATTTTCTTCTTCCTCTGCCTCTCTCTTTGCCAGAGAGAGTGACACCAACTACAGATGCTATAGATTGCATCTTTTACAACAATTAGTGTAATGAACTTAATATGACAAAGAGAATGAGATAATAGAAAAACAAAAACCTTGCAGGTCTACAGCCTCTGCCAAGGTGATTTACAATCTTAATATGCTGTCAAATAAGTTCATAAGCAAATTTTTAACACCAGTCAACGATCTCAACTATATGAAAGAAGCAGGTCTAAGTCTCTGCTACTTCTTTTTACAATACAGTCTATGTAGAATTACCGCTGCACTAGCTAGAAATAAGCTCTATTCACTATGCAGGTATATGTCTCTGTCATAGTATTTACATCAGTCTAAGACAATTTTGCAGCAATACAATTTATATGGAGGTGTACAAACATAAAAAATAATAAGCTCTGCAATTGTTTACAACAATATTTTCATGTCACATGACAGTGCTAGTTTTCAAAGGAACATATCAAAATGATTCCAACATTCAGCAGCCAATATACTCAACGCAGATACAAACTTACAGCTCGCTGCATCGGTGCTTCAACGCAGCAGTTGTAGCTCGCAGCAGATATTATTTCTCCAACGCAGTCTCCACCGTGTTCACTCAGAAAATTAGGGTTTCCACCCTAGAGAGGACGCACCAGTCTTCAGCAAAGTCTTCACGCAGCTTCAATCAACAGCATATCAAAAGAGTGCCTTCAACGCAGCCTTCAATGTGACTTCAGTCTTCAACGAGTTCTCTCAGCCATTGCAAATGTTTCACATCCATTTCAAGCATAGTCTTCAAGGAGGGCACAACTCTCAAAGAGATGCAGTCCATGCTCAATATATGTAGGATATATATCAGTCACGTAGTCTTCAATCATCAGCAGCAGTACTCCACGTAGCTCCTTGAATTCACAGCAGCTCAGGAACAATACAGGGCGTAGGGTCTATACAACTTGCATATTGAGGGATGGCGCGAATTCCTATATGGCGTCATAGGCTATCTCTATTGGAGCCGCCCATGATTCAATGGTACTCGGCCAAACTCGGTGGAAATGAACGACAATGAAAAATGGTGGGTGCCCCAAGTTGGGTTTTCTTCATTAGAGGTTTTGGTAATGAATACGGAATCCCTAAGATATATCGTCCATAACTAAGCAAAGTTTGATAGGCTTATCGTTCATAGAGATTTTTGCGTAGCTATCATTATCATAGGTTTTAAACCCTCTCAATAACTCTCTGAACTCTCAACTATTAACTATTTAATTCATAAGATAGAATGGATACGATTAGATTTCCTTCTCTCTCGCTTTAGGTGAACACTAGTGTCATGTGATTCCTATATATTAGAAGGGTGGAATGAACATCTTGCAAACTCACAGATCGCAGCATAGATCACAGCACTCAACGCATACTTCGATGGTCACAGTAGGTGTAGCAGGTCGCAGCTCCGTTTATACTCCACGCAAATGAAAGCATCAGGTTTACCTCTGTTCATACCACGCAGCAGTCTTATACCAGATAGAATAGGTCACATGATCATCCATAAATAAATGTTAGGGTTAACAAGTGTGCAAACCCTAGATGGCGCTCACACGGACTGAGAGAGGGAGAGCTCACGTACGTTCGATGGAGGAGATACCTCTCACACACGCAACAATAGCTCACAGCACATCACAGTGCAGAGGAGGAGATCGCAGTAATCTCAAAAACACAGTCTCAAACTCCAACAATATGGACTTCAATGGAATCGCAGTAGCAAGATGGAGGAGTAACGCATACAATGCATGCGACTGGCAGCAACTGGCAGACAGAATGACAATGGACTGGAAAGCATTATGGCAGCGCTCTGATAACACAGGCAGAATGGCAGGCATGCAATGCAGCCAGGAGTTATGGCAGGAAAATAGCCAAGCTCTGATACCACTTGTTAGGTATAACTCCCGATTCGTTATTATTCCAATGCCAATGCATATATTTATACATTACAGGCGGTGGTTGAGATTCCGACCAGCCTATCCATATTCCTACGTAATTGTTCAGCTTCCTATTCTTTATTTATTTATTTACAATATATAATCCCTACGGATTATATTCTAATAGATAGGTATGGTCCTTCAAAATATATCATGAAGTCCCATTCAATTCCACCTAAAAATAAGTGTATCACTTTATAAACTAATCTAGAAACAATAATATTCTATAAAACATATTGAAACTTAGAAAACTAAACTATTAACACCCATTATAGGATTCAATAATCAAGCCCACTTGGGTTGACAAGTCTTCATTATCCATAGTTGCAAGGCTAGAACCAATACCTATGTTGGAAGTTACACTAGAGTCCACAATTGTGACATTCAATAGATCTAATGTTCCACTCAATAGGGCCACGTGCCTTTCCTTTGAGGTTCCACATAGGCAGAGTCAGTGGATCTATCACTATGACCAAGAGAGGGAGAAAGAAAGGCCTCCCAAAGGGAGGTTTCAATGAGCAATAAATATGCTTGAATAGGGCTTGTATAGATCTCAAGGTAAAGGATACTTTCAATTACTTTCCTCTAAGAATACTCAAGGAGGCACATGCACCTCACATGCCTTCAAACCTAGTAGTTGATTCCTTATTTATTGAGTGAGTTGGTTCCTTGATTAGTTGTGCTCTAAGTTTGACTCCTCAAACCCATCCCTCTACTTTAACCATCGGATGGCCATATAGGTTTTAACATTTCCACATGTTGTTGTTACTTATTTTTCACACTAGTAAAGAACCTTCGAAAGCCCTTTGAGTTTTCAAAGGACACAACAACATTTAGAGCAATGACAATGATCCATGGCACTTCCTAATCTAGGACAAGTAGACCAAACAAAACTATGAACCCTAAAATAATTTCTAAGAGTGTTAGATGGAAAGGAGTGAAAATAATGGCATCTTCTACCACCCTCTAACTTAATATCTATTCATTGAGGATGCCTTCAATTCCAAAGAGGGTCTAATTAAGGCATGGGAAAACAAGATAATTCCACTTGAAGGAACAACGTCCTCTGAAGTATGTTAATTCAAAGTGGAATGATATTGCATATCGATTACAAGGGGATTTTTACCCTCTTGATTCCATGTAGTGCACCATACTAGATGTGCCAGAGAGCAAGGTCTTTTTGCCATTGTAAAAGGCCAAGTTGGAGCTTATTTATGTGAAAGTGTTGTTCTAGTTGGGAACATGACCCTTGGTTTGGCCATGGTAGGTGCTCATTTCAAGGAGTGTTGGCATTATGGATTTTTTATGACCCCTTAATGGGTGGAGATCCCTCATCATGTCGATCACTTATGCCTTGAGTGGGTGTTCCAATGCACCTAGGGATAAATCCATTGGTACACATGGCTTGGGAATCCTAGCCACACTTATGGTTTTATGCTTTGTAGAGGTGATTGCACTTGTAAGGGTTGTCATACCCACCTAAAAACACCTCATTTATACCCCTTTGGACTTGTTTTTATTGTATCATCCCTTCTTCTTGGTCATCTAGGTCTTGAAGAGAAAATAGTCCACCTTCCAAGCAAGCTAAAAGATTTGATATCAACCTAAGAATGAGGGTGTTGAGGGAAAAAGACAAATGTTGGGGTTAAATGGGGCATGAAGTGCTCCTTCAAAGTTTAGCGCATCGTCAATTTGAATTATTTCATCGTTGAATTATGTTTTATGGGGTTTAGTCCCCAGATTATGGGTGGCAAACCCTAAAAAATAATTAAAATTCATTTTAAAGAGAAAATTAGGTAGGTCGGGCTAGAGGAAGGAAAAGTTGTGTCGTCTTTAAAAGGCATATTTTATCATTTAAATAAGACATCCTCCTCTCATTTGTAATCAAGATAATAGGATCAAATATGATATTTTTCTCTTTCTTATTTTGTACATGAGCTAATCAGGTGGCGCACACCTCCTTTCTTAGCAAGTTCAAGGGTTTCAAGAATAAAGGTGATGCATGCATGTTCACACTCACTTATTCCTCTATATTATCACTTTATTTTATTCTTTTATAGGCTTTATTAATATGAGAAAAAAATATTTATAATAATAAAAAGAGGGGGAAAATATGTCAAATCTCCATTGTTATTGTGGCATCAGATTAGTTATGTCACATTTACACAAAGGGCTAGTTTTGAGTTTTCTCAACAAGTTGGGTCTTAGTATTTCCTTAAAAATTAGAACAATGATCTCTAAGTTTGTGTTGCTCCAGTTGGTTACTCTTCCAATTATTATTAAAAATCTATTAATTCCTCATGCATTGCATATTTATATCATTTTTTCCTTTATGTCAAATGTTTCCTAGGCCACTAATTTGTCATGTTATTGTTCAAGGGTTGCATTTAACTCTTTTTACCCATTCCTTTGTTTCTCTGACTATTCATGTCATCATTCTATATTGTCAAGTTACTCTCGATATCATAATCATAACCCGTGTTTGACTTGTGCTAGTGTAGAAGGCACCCATTGACTTCTCATTTGTGGGTCATTTCTCATCGACTAGAACACATTGCTCTCTAGTGTGTTCAAGAATAATATTGAATTCTTGGGAAGATGGGAGAATTAACATCTTAGGTTCATATGGACCTAGGTAAAGATTCTAGACACTTTCATCAACAAGATCAGGTGATTTTTACTTGTTAATCAATAAATATCTCTCCTCTGCCCCACCCCACCCCAATTTAGCATTCAATGCTTATTTATATTTGATGCTTATTGGTATCAAGTATTTATATTCCTGATAGATTAATTAGGATTGATAATAAATTTGAATTATGATTTTATTCATGTTCTCATATTCAATAGGATTTCAGAAAAGTGTTGTTTTCTTGTGTGCAGGTCCTAGATTCATAAATTGGATTGCATCGGGATTCATACACGAGATGAATGTATAGGAAATCCAATTGGATCCAGGTGCCATATCCCCCCTTATTCTTGATTGAATTCTCCTTTTACTTGTTTCTTTGGTTGATTGCATGAATACAGGTTTGTGATCTTACGAAATTTGGTTTGTGATCTCTCCATTTTTTCTATTATAGTCATCCCTAAGTATCCAAAAAAACTTCTCCTTAAAAGGATGATAGTTAAGGTTGTGTTTATCCATAATTTTTATCTCAAGATTAAAATATAGTCACTTAATATGAGCCTAAAGTGTGTGGTTTAAAGTTCTAGCACCATGTTGAAGGTGTGACATGGGAGAGGAAGATAGGACTCCATGTCATCGATGAGTGGGATGCAAGAGAAAATGTGACTAAAAGGTTTTTTGGATTGGATTTTGGGCTCATATGTTTAGAGGAACATGTTGGTAACAGTGTGATGGTGGTAGTGCATAGTTTTCAAATGGTGACTAGATATTCAAAGTGGCATTGGATCTAAGATAAAATGAGAATGAACAGGGATGCAAAAGCTTATAGTAGTGGAAGATATTGGTATCAAGATTTTAAGCATGTGTGTTATGTGTTAAATTTAGCAAGGAAAAGGAGGGAGTGAACATGGGATTCCTTATTTTCCCTTTATATGATGTTTGTTTATTACAGGAGGAGGAAATTTGCAACTACAAATAAAATAAAATGTACTTGGATGAGAAGGAGACTGGAACATCAATAAAAGAATATGACCTATAAATATGATTTGCAAGAATTTGATGATGTTGGAGTAGGGAAAGAGAACATGCAAAGATTATAGCAAGTGTAGATTTTAGAAGTTGTGGAATTAGAAGTCATAGAGGATGAATATGTTTGAAGGAGAATCCTAAGTAGAAGAAGATGCCATGAATATGAGTAACCTAGGAAAAAGCATGAGTGAAGTTGTTGAGTTGAATATGGGTGAATTTGTAGTGCTAAAGAAAGAAGTAGTTGAAGATGTGGTTGGCAAAGAAAGAGAGAAGATAATTGATATGACAGAGGAAGAAAAATATTATGCAACATAATGTTAGAAGGATTGAAGGCTGCTAAAAGGGAATCTACAAACTGAGTGTAAAGGCATTGCATGAAGAAGATGAAGACTATTGAAGGCATGTATTTAATAGAAAAACATATTTATGAAGAATGTGAATATGCTAATAGAATCATTGACTAAGGAAATTTGTATATGGTAACGTTGTGTATTGAGTCAATAGAAACATAACATGTGATCATGTGACCCCATGTTGCACAGTTTGAGAATGAACGATTGGCTACACTGAATGCATCTATATGATGTATAAAAAGGGGCAATGGAATCTATCAGATGAGGCATGACCCAATTGAGATCTGTAGGTGATTCATGGTTAACGAGCACCTAACTATTCTTTTGGTGATGAATAAAAACAAAGATGCCAATAGTAGTACAAGATAAGTTGTAGAATAAATGAGATATGTTCCATATTTCCATTATAAGAATATTGGTTAGGTTATTGCAGGCAGATATCCAACGATGAACATGAAGATATTGCTAGTGAGTTGAATAAAGGATATTGAATAGGAAGATAGTGCATTTATTGCTTCCAAAGTTGACATATACAACAAAGAAGAAGGCGGTAGTGATGACGTTTGTATGGGTTAGCTGGATATTTGAAGAGTTTAACTCTTAACAATGAGGGCATGCTTTGTTAATAACCTAGGTCTGGTTCAAGAGAATCATCGTCACTTTCAAGATGTTAGATTGCAGACACTAGTGATGGCTAGTAGAGGCAAGATGTGCATCTTCAAGTTAAGATAGAGAACATAGTTCATGGATTCTTGCTAGAAAATGAAGGCATGGAAAGATAAGACTGTGTAGACGACAACATGCAAATAACTAGTGTGAAGAGTATATGAAATAGAATCTACTATAGATCTAAGAATGGTTGTTGTAGAACATGACAATTGTTGTAGAACATGACAAGTGTTGCAAAACATGATAGTGGTTGTAGAAGCGACATGTGAGTGTCAAAACTATTTGTTGTCAATTATGTGAAACCAATCCTTGATTATAAAATGTTGAAGTCGATGCTATATATCTAGGATTAAGAGAAAATATAAATTGTCAAGAAGAATTATGTCCATGCATGTAAAAGGGAATGCAAAGAGCGTGTTCAAGGAGGAACATTATTGAGTGGAATATATAAGGGTATGTTGTAAAAGAGAAATCCTTGAGAAAAAAGAGATTGATCTCAAGCTAGGAATAGAAAGGTAAAAGCTATAAATGAAAGGGAATAGGGTCTTATAGCTAAGAAAGCACATGAATAGATGAATATAAACAATTAGATGAAGAAGAATAAATACAATATACATGGGGGAGAAATCAAGTATCAAAAGAGTACTCAAGAAGGCTCAAAGAAGAGAAGGAGAGCCCAGAAGGAGCAAATGAGAAGCGATGGTTGAGGTTGCCTTGGCCCTTGGCCTGACAATCCAACTAGCTTTTGTAAGCTACTATGTGACCATTGATCAATTGTAATTATTTTCTACATAAATGAATAAAAGTGATCCAGTATATTTGCATTCTAATACTTATCATGGATTGCTTTTAAAAGAGAATTAAAAACATAAACAGTACACTATGATGAATAATACCAAAACGTAAGAACACGCCACAAACACACGAATCCACAAAGTCGATAACGAAGTTCATCAAGTAAGGACTATGTCTCCGGGCCTACTTCTGCAATGAGGAGGCCTTTTTATAATTCTCACCAAAATGACAAATTACATGGAAAATACAACATGATACCTTGAATGTTGGAGAAGGAGAAAACGTGTTTCTTGGATTCATGAACTAACTACACTAAAAACTCCAAATTGCTAAGGCGGTGAAAATAGACTACAAATATGCCCACCTTCTCCTTACATTAGTCACAACAATCAATTCCCTCTCTAGTCATATGGAAGGCTACATAGGGACTTGTGCCAATGACACTTGAATCTCAAAATATAAAATCTCTACAAGTGATCTCCCCAAATTTCTCCCAAATGGAACTTCAAAAATGGAGCCTCCACATGGATCCTCTCTCCAAACATGAAGTCTCACAATGATATCTAGCTCACAACAAGCTCTCACAAGCTCTTAAGAATCTCTCCATTGCTCATTCCTCCTTCACAATGCATAAAGTAAGGGCTTAAATAGGTGAGGATTCCTTTAGTCACATGAGACATGTGCATCTCTAAATTGAGATTAGTTACAATTTGGTTTGGCTTTTACTAACACAAGCAAAAAGTATGGTTCGCGCCAACTTATCCATGGGTTTTCACATTTGGTAACTTCCCCAATATGGAATTTACAAAATCTAATAATAACCCATTACATTACAAAAATGCTTTAAAACATTGTTTGAACAACCACTTGGTTGTAACCACCATTACTCGGTTCTAAAATATTAATCCCAAAAATATGCCAAACATGTCATTTGTTGTCTTACATGAACATGTTAAAAAAACCAACCCAACAAAAATAGCATATAATAATAACCATACATAAATGGTCATGTAATACCCCCCTTTATTCGTGACCTAACATAACAAACCACATTAAATATTCCATAGCACCAATGTAACATGGGCATAATGGGTATAATAAACCCCTCAAGTTTACATCGATGGAGTTAGATCCAATTTTGGTGGGGTTGCTCATATGGATGGGAAGTTGTGTGGTGTCGGTGATATTATTTTTATGGATATGTTTAGCTATTTCAAATTGTGGTTGAATTGTGGCCCATGAATGAATACAAAAGGGAAACTTTTGTGCCTATGGATGATCCTTTACTTCGCTTTGAAAAAGAATATTGCTCATGTTCAAACTGGCAACTCGCCTTATTATAGACTGGGAAAATTTGAAATGTGACATCCACACTTTACATCTCCAAGCTTGGATGGATGACACTCATTCTTTGTTGCAACGATCACCCCAGATTTCCTTATTCACACTTATCACTAACTTAATAGAAAAGTTGACATCCTTTCTCGCATAGGTTTTAGGGCCCAAGAGGGGTTCATATGCTTTGAATTTTGAAAGTTTGGCTCTCTTCTCTCTTCAGATAAACTAAGGATTTACAGTTGTGTTTAGTCTTGTTTTTATTTTCAGGTATGATTTTTTTTTATGGGATCCCTTTATTTGGTCTTCTTGTTGTTTTCTTGGTTATTTTTCTTTCCCCCTCTATCTTGATGGGGTTTTTTGTTCATCATGGTGTGTTACATGTGGTATATTTTTGTGAATTATCCAGTATTTTTACTTGCCTCTCTTGGTTATTTTGGACTATTAGATTTTTAAAAGTTTTATGCCCAATACCAAGAAGATCATTAAAAGAATGACAAGCACAACAAGACAAAGAAGGCATAAAGATTTATCCTGGGAAACCATCATGGGGAAGGAAACCCAACAAAAATTCCTCGATATAGAATCCAACCAAGTATAGTATAAGACCAAAAGACTAAGATAGACTGCTTCTTCTCCTCCAAATGGACTCCTCTTTCTCTCTCTCTAGCGAACTTGCTTGAGTCGTAAGTGTATCCAAATGAGGAGGGTGCCTCATCTATTTATACACATCAACTATGAAGCCTAATAACCCAATTGGGTTGAATTCATCTCTCCAACAAGGCCAACTTGCCTTGGGAGACACAAAAATATATTTTAATAATTCTTTTGTGGGTACTATTGACCTGACTTACAATGGAGGTTTTACCTCAATAATTTACATGACCAATTACATTAATGACATCCTTAATCAGAGGAACAACCTCTTAAAAAATGAAGGACAACAACAATATAATAAAAGTACAATAGAATATCTTCCACAATTACATTATTTCAACACTCCCTCTTAACAAGGAAGGGATTCTACATCATCAACAACAATAACAACATCTGTGCAACTAATTGGTGGATCTATAAGTCATATGAATTTGTGTGAAAACATCATAAATATCATCATCATCATGGAACATCATCATCACGAAACATCGTCATTGTGGAACATCATCATTATGGAACATTATCATCACAGAACAACACCATAGTGGAACTTCACCATCATGGAACATCATCGTCATGGAACATCATCATCATGGAACATCATCGTCATGGAACATCATCGTCATGGAACATCATCATCATGGAACATCAACATCATGGAGCATCATCATCATCATCATCAGTATGTGAATATTGAGACATCATCATATACAACATCAGTATGTGAATATCAGAACATCATCATCATCTACAACATTGGTATGTGAATACTAGAACATCATCATCATCTGCAACATCAGTATGTGAATACTGGAACAACAACAAAATCATTAGCATGTTTGTGTTAAAACAACATCATCAATCAATAAATGCTAGATAATCATATGCATCACCAACATAGAGATACTGGAACAACATCAACATCATTAGCATAAAATGCTAATACAACATCATTTGCATCAGGACCACATAGTGTTGGGACCACATCATCAGCAGCAAAGAGTGTTGGGACCACATCATCAGCAGCAGCATAGAGCATCAGGACCACATCATCATCAATAGCACAAAGTGTTGGGACCACATCATCACCATCACCATAGAGTGTTGGGCCCACATCATCAGCAGTAGCACAAAGAGTTGGGAATACATCATCAACAGCAACACCGAGTGCAAGGACCGCATCATCAGCAGCATCACAGAGTGCTAATACCACATCTGAAGAAACATCACTATGAGCACTCTAGTAGACCAAACTGGACTTGTTTGGCTTACAAATCCTTTTGGACCAAAAAAGCCTAGCTAGACATGTCGATCTACCTGGGGACCAAACAAGCCTTATCTAGATTACTAACCCTTTTGGGACAAACAATCCTATCCATACACACTAATTCCCCTAGGATCAAACAGGCCTTGTCAACACTAATATACCAATCCCAGTGGGATCAACCAGGCCTTATCAGGCTGACATACCAATATTAGACTCAACTTGCACACCATTGCAACAGGAAACCACATCATCATCATCATCACTCCCTTTTTCGAGGGAGGTCCTTTCAAAATATACCAAGCATGTCCCATAAGTATTCAAAATTTACACAAGACAGAGGCTTAGTTAATACATCATCCACTTGTTCCTCTGTAGGAACATATTGGAGTTGTACAACTCCTTTCTACACCATGTCTTGAATATAATGGGAATTTATCTCTATGTATTTTGACTTGTCGTAAAGCACCAGGTTCTTTGTCACCTTGATGCAACTCTGATTATCACAGTAGATATCGTTCACATCAATCTATGAATCAAACAATCCTATTAACAACATGTGGAGCCAAACTACTTCACTACAAGCTAAACATGTGGCAATGTATTCAACCTCTGTTGTACTAAGAGAAACACAAGTATGCTTCCTGCTAAGCCATGAGATCACACCTTATCCCAAACTAAAACAACATCACGAGTTACTCTTCACATCATCGGTGCTCCCAGTCCAATCTGAATTCGTATAACCATGTAGTCTAATCTCACCATCGTCTGCATATATGAGGCCACAATCCAGTGTACCCTTAAGGTACCTCATCACATGTTTTGCTACAAATAGGTGATCATGTTGAGGATCCACCATATATTGACTTAATGTGTTTATGGCAAAACATATATTTGGTCTCGTATTTGTTAGATACATCAATGAGCCAATAATCTATCAGTACAATGTAACATCAACTATATCTTAGGAGTCATCATTCAGGAGCTTCAAGTTGGTCACCATTGGATTGTTCATCGCTTTACAACCCAACATCTCAAATTTATTTAGAATCTCAACAACATATTTTCCTCGATTTAGGAAAATCTCATCTGGGAACTACCATACTTCAAGCCCAAGAAAATAGTGCATCATACAAAGATCTTGCAATTTGAATTCAACAGCAAGCTTCTTCTTACATTCATCAGTAAGCTTCTCTTCACCTGTTAGGAATAGATCATCAACATATAGAAATATAATCATAAGACCTTCATTGACAACCTTATAGTAAAGGTTGGAATCTTCTCTACTCTTGGTAAATCCCAAGCTCATGAGAAATCCATCAATTCTTCCATACCATGCTTTGGGTTCTTGATTTAACCCATATAATGCTTTCTTCAATCTTCATGCATGTGAATTTTTGTCATGGGTTTCAAAACCTGGAGGTTGTTCAATGTATACCTCTTCTTCTATCTCACCATTTAGAAAGGTTGTCTTTACATCCATTTGGTGTAGCTTCTATTTCATCTTGGCTTCCAAGGCAAGTATATTTCTGATTGAGTGATATCTTGCTATTGGTGAAAAAGTCTCTTCGTAATCAATTCCTTATTTTTGTGAGGATCCTCGAGCTGCGAATCTTGCTTTATACTTCTCAATACGTTCATTTGTTGGATGTTTTGTCTTGAATATCCACTTTAAGGAAACAATTGGCATCTCTCTTGGTATTGGTACTACATCCCAAACATCATTCTTGATGATATACTGGTATTCTTCAATCATTGATCCATCCACTTATTCTTCTTTGTAGCTTCTTAAAATAGGTAGGTTCTGTATCAACAAGATTACACATCAAGGCCACATAGCTAAAATAGGTCCTTGGTCTCTTGCTTCCTTCTAGAGCTCCATATTTTTCTACACCTTGAATGACATCACGAGCCCAAGATGGCCTTGTCTTATGTGAGATCATTTCCTAAGGTATATCCATAGGCCTTTGAGACTCTACCATGTCATGGTCTTCTGGTATTTGTTCTTCTTCAACATTGCGGACTGGAATTCGACAGGTTTCTTCAACTCTCTGAGCTTCATGTTCTTCTTATTGATCTTCATGTACATGGTTCTTTCTGAACTTATTGAAATCTACATCTTCATCAAATATGACATCTCTACTAATCTCTATCTAGTGATAACTTGGAATGTAAACTCTATAAGCTTTTGACTAATCATATATCCAACAAATATTTCCTTCTTTCCAGAAGGGTCCAATTTTGATATTTTCTTCTTGGGAACATGTATAAATACAAGACAGCAAAATATCTTCAGGCTCCTGATTTCAGGCTTCTCTTCCATAAACATTTCTTATGTAGTTTTGTTCCCAAGAGCACTATTGGATATTTTTTGATGAACATACACTGTGGTTCTAGTTGATTTAGCCCATAGGTGCATGGGTTGGTCTTGATCATGAATCATGGATTTCGCATCTTCCATCATGGTTCTATTATTTATTTCTGCTACTGCATTCTGTTGAGGATTATAGGGTGTGGTGAGCTCCCACTTAATCCCATCTCCTTCGCATAAATCCTTGAATTCAATTGAAGTAAATTATCCTCCATTGTGGGATATCAAGGTCTTGCTCTTCTTTTCAGATAAATTCTCTATAAGAGCCTTGAATTCTTTGAATCTTTCAATTACTTCATCTTTGTCTTCCAAGAAGTAAATCTGAGTCTTTCAGGAATAGCCATTGATAAAAGAAACACAATAAACATACCCACTTAATGAAGTAGTTGATTGGACTGCATACATATGAATAAACAATGTTCAAGATCCCTTTTGCTTTATTGTTGATACTAGGAAATGGGCTCTTGGTATTCTTCCCTTGAGCACATCCTTTGCAAACTCCTTCATGATTGATTTGAATCTCTGGTAAACCTGTGACTACCTTGCTCACAATTGGTAGTGATTTGCAGTTCACATGAGCAAGTCTCCTATGCCACAGTTCACATGGGTTGACGGTACTTGTTGTTAGAATTGAGTCTGAGTGTCCCTTCAACTTTAAAAGTCCTCCTTCTTCTTTACAAATCACTATTGCATCATCTATTATCTTTCCCTTTGGAAACATCGGGACTTCTCCATATACAAAAGCAAATCTAAAACCTTTCTTATCTAGGGCTACGATAGAAAGTAGATTCTTTTTTAATCCTAGGACATATAAGACCTCCTTAATATTCATGGATTTTCCTGAGTCCAACTTGTAAAAGTATCCAACCATTCCTTAGATGGGATATTGGTAGTCATCTCCAAGATTTACTTTGTGAAGAGAATATTTTTGAACAAGACATTGAACATAGTCTTTATAAACTGTCATGTGTCTGGAAGCTCCACTGTCTACGAGCCAAGTGTCACTTCCATGTGAGACTGATCTAGTAAGAGTTGGTATAAAAACATATTCTTCATTAGAGTTTTCATTTCATTGTTCTTTTCTTTAGCTGGGTCATCATCTTCAATTGCATGGGCATGGAACTTCTTGTTTCTCTTTTTGAGTTGTTCTGCTTTGAGTTTGCAAGGGGTCCCATCTTGTGACATATGAAGCATTCAAAGGATGAGAAGTCTCTCTTGGGTCTTGAGTTCCTTTGAAACTTTTGATTTATTCTAGGAGATTTATCATGATCATTTATCTTGTTTGATCCTTTCTTTGCATGAACTTCCAAGGATTGATCTTCATCATCGTTTAGCTTTTCTTCTTTGTTAGCTATCCTTCCTTCTTCTTGCACACATTCTTCCCATAGTTTGTTGAACTTGGTGAGCTTTATTATATCACATATACCTCTGATGAAAGATTCCCAATCCACTTCATCTACCATGTCACCAATAGCCTTCAATTGTTCTTTGATATGGGATACTCTTGTGAAATATGAATTCATAGTTTCTACCTTTTTTATCTTCACTCCCTTGAATTGATTTCTCAATGTCATTCTTCTACTGATGTTCTTTCCTTCAAATAGATTGTTTAGTGCATCAAACATTTCTTTTGGAGTATTCTTTGAGGATACTTAAGGAATTAGATGACCCTTGATAGAATCAATTATGATCCTTTTGGATTTGATCATATCCTTCTTATGCTTGGACTTTGTTGTTTAGGATTAAACACCCTTGTAACCTAGGGTCTGGAGTTACCAACTTACTTCTAAATTTGCAAACAATTAGCTTTAGTAAAGTACATAAAGGAAATAGGTAGAAATATTGGACTCACCCGATTACCTACAGTTGATCCAAGCTTGATCTTCTTCCGCTCCGCTTCTATCCAAAGCTTTCAAGAATGCACCTCCTTCACCTATAAAGAGCAAATTCTCCAAGTACAATCTTATACATGAATATATGACAGGTTAGATAAACAATATATATAGTGCTTAATCAAATATATTCATCAACCATAATACATGAAAGAGACTCAACACAATATTGGAAGAAGAATTCTCTTTATTAACAATCAGTGAATGAGATAAGTGTACAACCCAACGCCTGAGACAAGGACTCCTCTGCAACCAAAGGACTCTGAGTTCTACTGCTCCAAGACTTCTGAAGATATACCACCAGCATAACTTTGCTTTCAAACTTCATTGAATAATGCCCTCCCCAAGGCCTCTATTTATATCTTGGGAAATAGAGTGGTTTCGAAGGTTGAGGAGGTTGAGATAGTTGGGGTAGTTAATGATTAGGGCCCAACTAATCTCCATTAATCATGATTTATATTTTTTAATGTCGAATGGAGATGTACGCAACTATTAATATAGGCAACCCACGTATGACATGCAAGTTGCTTAAAGGAAACTCATGTATGATCATGTACACGGGTTGCAATGGAGATAGTCGCGTACAGTACGTGAGTTGTCAATGGGAATAATCGTGTACGTACGCGAGTTTCAATGAAGATAGTCATGTACGCCAATCAACACTTAGAAAAATAATATGGTAGGTTGGTTGAAAGGTAAATGCATCTCATGTCATGCCCATCTATACTGTTTTGGCAATCTTCAATCCTACTGTGTCCTTTTGTGTACCAACATAGGGAATGTCGGCACTCAGACGAAGAAGTGCCATTTGGGTTGATAACAGATGCCCCCTAATGTGTGAGTTCAGAGGGAAGCAATGGCTGAAATAGATTATAATCATTATCTTTGGAGAACTCAAAAGTCCAATGGAGCAGAGATAGTACCTGAAACAAATACATAATAATGTCATATACAAAGTCATATCTGAGGATACAAAGGTGGATAGAAGCCACAATATGCAATAATGATGAGTCTTCAAAGATCTGGAAGCTATGTAAGTAACCACAACATAATCTTGCGGAACTTAGTCCATGGATGTGAAACTAAGGTCTTCATAAAAAATCCCAAAGAACCAGTACAATCCAAGCCATGTGAATAGATGTTATTGAAGTTGAACATGGAGCAGATTCAAAAGATTGTCAACCAATAGGTGATAATCGACAACTGAAGCAAAGGAATTCACCAATAATGAAAGTGAATCCTGAGGTACGATCGTCAAAACTCGAGGTCTTCATCGTCACGAAGTGTTGATGCGGAACCATACTGTGATAAGTAAGGCAATAGATCCTCCAACGGATCACAAGAGTGATTAGGAACTGGGTAAAGGAAGGGAGACACAAGTAGTAACATATACGACAATGATGGAATCAGGATATATATCAGACACAGGGTTAAGTCCTTGAACAGTGAGCACAACACAGAGATGACCCAAGGCATATTTTAACTTTACAGATAGTACAACTAGACTTATCTGTCATGTAGGAGACATGATCAGATTCCCCAGGTAAAACTGACAAGAGGAGGAGTAAGCAACTCGAAGTAATAGCTGAACTGAAAGTGAGCACTGAGACATGAGTATCGAAAAAAATAGAGAGTGCTTTGTTCAAGGATGACATGCTGCCACTAACTAAGAACCAAAAGAAAACTTCTTCCTTACCTTCCCTGTTAAATTTTAACGAGTCCAGGAAAGTCAACTCGAATCTCTCTTCATTCTTTGACAAGCTTGAAGAGAAGAGGGAATAATGCTTGATAGTGTCACTAATTCATGGATTTTATGAGCCCGAACTAGTACATTCTCACTTGGTGTTTTCACGTTTAGAGAGACTGAAAACTCCAAAGAAGACTCCAGGGGGGGTCCTTTTTCGTCCAATTTAGTCTCATGAGGCCAGAAAAGTATAAAACATACCACAGAAGAACTCTCTTAAATTCCGTAGAAGAAAAGGTGAACCTTTTTCATACTTAGTCAGGGAGGTCCGAAAAAGGTTAAATTACCACCTACCCAATGCTCCTTCGAGAGCAACTTATAGCTTGAGTTTTATGAGTGTGAAGGAAAGCAAGATCACTCGAAAAGATCCATTTGAGTACGAGAAATGGAGCTTACAACAATAAACTTGATGCTTTGTTCTTGGTGTTTAACGAGCATGACAAAGACATAAAGTACACTCGGAATCTTTTTCATGTTTAGGTCCAGAGCACGAAAAAGAGAAAACTGAGCTCATACCAGGTGTTCATTTTCCATAAGTTTAGTCCCTCAGGTCCGAAAAAGTGATAAACCTATACCTGAGAATACTCTTCTCAATTCCATAGAAAAGAGAGTGATCATTTCTCGTATTATTCCACATGGTCCGAGAAAGAGATAACCTACCACCAATGTGGATGCCCATTCACGTATTCTTAACGAGCTTGAACGGACAATTTTACTCGACAGTCAAGTCTGTTTTGAGTTAGACCTGGGCCTAAATAAACTCCATAAGGGTGGGGAGTCCTATAAAGGGATAGCTTGTAAAAAGAGACCAGAATTGAGGCACAATTTGGTGTGAAAAATAGCTAAAAAAGATTCCCCTGAACCTATGACAGCTGTGGCATGAGTATTGAAAGACAATAAATAGGTTCTAAATGAGGATACTCATGGGAGGAAGTTCCTATCCACGGAAGAACAATGGTAAAGACAAGGAGCTAATGGTTAAAATACCATAGTCCGTGGTCAAAGTGTTAATGCTAGGATTAAGATGGAGTAGGTATAGATGCAAAATGCATGTGAAATGACCAAAAACCATCCTATATGAGAAAAAAACCACTTAAAAATGATGATAAACTTGTCACATGGAAAAAAGATATGGCATTAGTTTAAAAATTATGAACTATAGGGAAAAAAACCCACTTGGAAAATCAATTTTCTATAAATAGTTCAAAATATGAATAAAAAACTCACCATTTTGATTTTTAACCATAAAAGACAAGTTTATACCTCTACCTTCGATTGCTCGGCGTGGACGATTCGGTGGACCATTCTCAAAACCGCAAGTGTCAAGTAAAACTACACTCCATGCTCTTTCATTTGATCCAAGCAATTGTTAAATTTGAGCCCTAATTTCATGTTTTTAAGCGCCCTTAAAGCAGGAATGTTGTGTACATGATATATTAATAGTCGTGTACACACGTTTTGTATGTGGGTTTCCCGAAAGACAGTCGCGTACGCTGCATGAGGTATAAAAAGAATGTGTAGGGTCAAAAAATTCAAATTTTACATGAATCTAATGGTTTCCAATTGCTTGATTATTAGATTGAAAGATGGTGCTTGAGTGGAGGGAGCGAGAACATGAAGACATGGACCAAGAAGCTCTTCAAGATGCCCCCACAGTGAATGTTTTACGTCAAAGTGGGTTATTGAATTTTTTATGTGCCTCACCTATGCAGGCCAATGTCCGCCTCTTAGAGTTCTTGATAAATTATTGGGATCATGATTTGGGCATGTTTGACCTTCAAGGTGATTCTTTAGAGATTACTTCGGAAGATGTCTATTTCATTGTCAGTTTATCACGACGGGAAGCTCCGGTAAACTTGGAATCCACTGGCAGAGACAGTGACCCTCTAAGTGTACAGAACTATATCGATATATACTACAAGCCAGGCACTCAAAAGAGGGGTAGCTGCATCCATATTGTTCACATTCGCAACTTTCCTTTACAGGTGTTAATGAGCACTATAGTGAGGGTTGAAGGGTCATCATCACTTCACCTTGCGACTCGGAACCAGATGAGACTAGGAGTAGACTGTATGCAAGGATCCCTATATGACTGGTGCTCAAGAGTGATCCCGATTATTAGAAAACAGCTCTCTGACTACAAAAGAGGCAAGAGGAAAAATTTTGATTATTCCAGCATTATAGTAGCCTTCTTCTTTGAGAGAGTGTCGGGATTGAGTCCTGCAGTACCATTTCCAGTTCATTCTCCCCGTCAGCCTAGGCTGAGTAGGTGGGGAGATATCTTCCTCCACTAGGGAGGTGGTGGCTCGGTCCAGAGTGTCTATGATGACGACTTCTACTTTTGGTGGGAGTGACAGTTGCCAACCTTGGAGTAGTTTCCATATGCTGGAATGGATTTCCGTGGTGATGCTGACCTTGTCCTCCCTTCAGGAGGAGCATGGGGAGAGTTAGGTAATTTTTATTTTCAAATTTTAAAATTTTTATGAATTTAAAATATAGAGATATATACATATGTATAAAAGTTCTAATCCTTTTAAAATGTCAAAATGCAGATATTGGACTAGTCCGCCCTGCTGGGCATCCACGCATGTATGTGCATCATGTTTTGGGAGAATACCAGGGCTTGATTAGGGTTCTTGAGGGGAAGCTAGTCAGGATTAACCAGAGAGTACCTACCTTACGGATTGAGCACATCCCAGCCATCATGCAGGAGATAGTGGTTGGTGTACCACCTGTCTGGATACGCCTTCTGAGGCAAGTAGCCAGAGCAGTACTTGTGTACATAGATGGTGTTGAGGCTGCTGAAGCCAAAGAGGCTGAAGAAGCCCGAGTGTAGGGTGATCGGGGGGACCAGGGGGGTCCAACTGACCAGGGCAGTCCAGCTTAGACCTAGGAGCATTTTATGGACTATGATCCATGTTTTGTATATTTTTTGTATATTATACAGTTATGACTGGATCTGAGGATCAGAGACTCGACCTATCTATATGGACAGATATTCACATATATACATTTTTTTCCTGGTTTATTTACAAATTTTTTTAAATGTATCTGCTGTATATTTTTATGTAAAATTTGTTAAATGCCAATCCAAGATATAATTAGCATATGCATCAGTTAATGAATTTTGATTTCTTGGAATGTGATTGAATGTAATGAACTCAAAATTTCTTTCCAATAACCTAAATTGCATAAACTGACGTAATAGAATAGGGTTCCGCACCTGATAAGCCCGATTGAGCTGGGAAACCACCAGTTGAGAGTCCAGATAGACTTCCAGCTGAGTGATACCACGTGACAAAGCATCCCATAGAAGCTCAATGATAGCCCTATATTCAGCCACATTATTGGTAGCAGGATCTAAACAAGCACCTCCTAAGGCAACTAACTGTCCTGAGGGCGAATAAATGACCCATGCAGTTGAAGCTAAATTACAAGTGTGGTGACTGGCGCCATCAGTGAAACCTATGAACCTCTCGGAAGACATTTGAAACAACCAGCAGATGGTATAAAAAACACAAACCGATGAACTAGTGTACATAAAAATACATACAAGAAAATACAAGAAAAAGTGCTAAGCCTAAGCATAGTACTTTTTCAGGTAGAGCCCATTTCTAGGCTCAGGCAGCTTATTCCCATCAAAATCAATCAATTCATATGCGCCCTTCTTTAATACCTTTGATACGACATAAGGCCCCAACCACATAGACCTGAATTTTCCTGCCCCCAAGGGTTCTTTGTCTTGGTCCCAGAGCAAAACAAGCCCCCCTTCAGAGAAAGTCCAAGGCTTGACCAATTTATTGTATTGGATTTTGACCATATTTTTATGAGCTTCGTTTCCTATCAGCGCATCTCTACGTTGTTCATCAAGATGTTCTAAATGTAATAAACGTTCTTCTAGCTCAGACATATCATGTAACACATGAATAGCAATTCTTAAGGACAGATTTCACATTCAACCAGGGTAACGGCTTCCGCTCCATGAACAAGTTGGAAGGGAGAAAAGTGGTTTTCACATTGGTCTGATATGCCCAAAGTGTAGGATACAGCATGATATGCTAGTTGGAACGGGCTGCCTAACCGTTTGATTGAGGATAGAACGAAGATTAATGTTCTTGTCTAAATCCTAGCATAGTGGTCAATTCAGTCATCATGCTATTTTGGAAATGATTGCCATGGTCAGTGACAATCACATTAGGTATACCGAATCGTGGGATAATTTGATTAAACATGAAAAAAGTTGCAGTTTCCCTGTCAGCTTTAAAGGTGGGCATTGCCTATGCCCATTTCGTAAAATAGTCTACAGCGTAAATGATATATTTATGCCCCCCAGTCGAGGCTGGGTTACACATCACGTAATCAATCCCCCACTTCATGAAGGGGCCCACTGAGATGACAGGAAATAACGGAGCGGGATGTAACTGCATCTTTCTGGTGTAAAGCTGACAAGGATGACAACGCTTCATGGCTTCCACACAATCTTTAAATACTGTGAGCCAGAAATAATCAGCACGTAATATCTTCTGGGCCGTTGCTAACCCAGATAAATGACCCCCACATGCTCCACTATGGGCATCATTTAGGACAATCTCTGCTTCCTCGTGGGTAAGACATCGACGCAAAACAAAATCTACCCCCCTACGGTATAAAGTATCTCCTATGGTGAGGTAGTTCTTGGCATGTAAGCATAATTTTCGCCGTTCTTCCCGCGAGAAAGTTGCAGGATACTTCAAAGTCTAGAGATAGATAAGTATATCTCTGTACCAGGGGTCAGAGGTGGAAATCAAAAAGATGTGCTCATCTGGGAATGAGTCTTCTTCAATAGCTACATCTTCTTCTACTGGAAATTATGCAATGAGCTCAACAAAAACTAAGGATTCTTTGGATTTGGCGGACTGAAAATCCAAGTCAAACTCTTGGAGAATGACTATCCATTTGTTGAATTTGCCTCCAACATTTAGTCGAGACAAAACATATTGAAAAGGATTAACATCTGCCACTACCATCGTAGTCCTTAGTAAGATATAGTGACGTAACCTCTTAACAGCATAAACAGCTACTAAGGCCAACTTTTCAGCTTGGGAATACCTAAGTTCAGGTCCAGCTCAAGCACGACTAAGACAGTAAATGACATGCTCTTGGAGCTTATCGTCCTCCTGGACTAGGACTACCCAAATGGTCGACTCAGATGCGGCCAGATACAATATAAAATCCCTAGAGTAATCTGGCGGACGCAATAATGGTGCTGACAACAAAGCTTTTTTTAATGCCTCGAATGCGAGTTGTGCAATTTCATCCCATACAAATGGGGTGTCCTGTTTTAACAGGCGCATGAAACCCTTAGTAATCTTGGCATAATTAATGAAACGTCGAATAAAATTGGACTTCCCTTGTAGGCTCTGAAGTTGCCTAATAGAACTAGGAGGAGGCAGATTTACAATGGCCTCAACTTTCAACGGATCCACCTCAATGCCTCTGTTAGAAACAATGAATCTGAGCAATCCCCCTGACTCGACACAGAAAATGTACTTCTGGGGATTCAAGTGAATCTTATAGTATCTCTGTCATTCAAAAATTAAACGCAAGTGATTTGGATGATCGATCCTCTTACGAGAATGTGCAGGCAGATCATCAAGGTAAGGTTCTACAATGGCTTTAATATCATGAAAGGCAAAATTCATTGCCCGTTGAAAGGTTGCCCCAGCATTTTTCAATCCAAAGGGCATTTTCTTGTATGCGAAGGTACCCCAAGGAAAAATGAAAGCCATTTTATGTTAGTCTTCCGGTTTAATTTGAATTTGATCATATCCGGAGAAACCATCCATAACCGAAAAGACTTCACTTCCCGCGCAAGCATCAATAATATGATCTATAAATGGCGTGGGTTAGTTATCCTTAGGATAGGCTTTGTTTAAATCTCAAAATTCAGTACAGACGCGTATGGTCCCTTTCTTTTTATCAACAGGAACAGGGTTGGATACCCATTTCGTCAAAGTTATGGGATAAATAAAAATGGATTTCAGCAGTTTTTCCACTTCAGCCTTCACTGCCGCCGCTTTACGTGGGTTAACAAGTCTCAACTTTTGCCAAACAAGTTTAGCATCAAGGTATGTTTGGATCTTGTGCTCGACTATAGATGGATCAATGCTTGGCATCTCCTCATATGACCAGGTAAAAAAATCGTGACACTCCTTAAACAAGGCTGTATAGATCACAATATCCTTAGGAGAGCAGTTTGCGCCGATATGTATATTTTCCACAACGTCAAGATTTACAGAGATGTTGATAGGGATGGTAGTGGAAATATTTGCCATATTCCCCTTAGCAAACATTCCTTCCCTTAGTAATGGATTAATGGGCATATCAACATCATCTGCCAGTCTCATATGAAACTCCTGATTCTCTATCCTACTTAACTCTGGAAGAAAATAGGATCGATGGTGAAGATCTTCACAGATCTTATCTCGTCCACACATGGATTCCAGAATGGATTCATTAGAAGGTAAAACCATATCTAAACAATCTGTAGAATGCAAAGAGTTTTCTTACCAAGCAGGAAAATAGGCTTCTTCCAGTTCCTCTGAGACTGTGAGGGGGACCGGAAAGGGATCAACAGCGGTTTGGGTGATAGCTTGATAAGCCACTTTCGCTACCGATAAGGGCACTTTAGGTTCATGGTGGGAAGGGAGAACCCAAGGATCAATCCTATCAACAACCATAGCTATGGACTTCCCCACACTAGTAGAACCTATATAATTAATCGGAGCTGGAAGATCAAATGTATCCATCAATTATGCATACATTCCAGCCCCTAAGCTCTCTGAAGCAGGTTTGACTTGATCAACCAATGGCACAGTGGACTCATTAGATTCCATGCAGCCTTTTCGAGTAAAGCTGAGTTGATCAACAATAACCCATTTCCCTTCGTGTGGAAACACTACCACCTGAAAGACGGTCGATGCAATAGTAGAAATGGCATAAGTCCAACTTCTTCCCAAGAGCAAATTATAATCCAAAGGTGCATCAATCACCTCTACCTCAACAAACACCACTTTCCCTGCTAGCTCAATTTCAAAATCCGATAGGATACCATGCAGATGGAATGACCTTCCGTTGAAAGCAATAACTAGGGTGTTTGACGGGACCAACTCTAGGGATCCAAGAGCTTTCCAACAAGACAAGGATGTAACACATGTAGAAGCACCCTCATTGACAACTACTCTTCCAATGGTCTTTTCACCTTGGATAACATCTATCGATAAGGCTACATGATAAGGTAGGTGAATTTTGACATCAGACAAGTTAAATTTCACCATGAGACTCGATGAGTCCATACTGCCTAAAGCTGCTAAGAGTGCATCCCGTTGGGTGGGACAACTCTGTAACACCTCTAAAGCCGACATTGCACAAGGAGTTTGGGCTAAGTCTTCAACTACGGAGTAGTTTGTTGCAGCCCTAGCATTAGGATTATGCAAGGTCTTCTTAAAGACACCCTTCAATATCTTAGGCATAATTTCGACAGGTTTCTCAATCGTAAGAGGGTTAGAAGTTTCACCTATGGACGTACCCTTCTCCGAAGTCTCTTTTTCATGGTTCTTATTCCTAGTCTGTAGTAAAGTTTGGGATCGAACCATGTTGATATAATTGGGGTCAGGGGCATTTGGGGTGCCCCCTGCTACATTTGAAGTTGAAGTAGAATTTTGTCCTTGGGGAAAAGGATCCTTCAGGACAGCCGGTTGTTGAGCTTTTAACAGCTTCTGAGCTTGTTCCATAAGGGGACAAAGATGGGTGAGGTGATCTTCATGGCACAACTTACATGGGAATTTCACCTTCTTCTTTTTTTTCTTGCCCCCATCAGCATTGTTTGCGGGTTTTTGCTTGTTTTGGTTTCCCTCCCCTTTCTTTCCTCTCTTCTTTTTCCCACCGGGCTGTTGATTTCCCTTTTGAGAGGTTTGTGCAAAAACATTTGCATTTTGGGGTTAGGGGTAATCCTTTGTTGCCTCCTTCATAGAATGTTTGACGGACAGCTAATGGAAATGTTTGGCCAAAGATTCTACAGTGGGAGAATTCACGGAACCAACTACACCATCGGCATGGGGTCCAGGCTTAGGTTTCTCTACATCGTGTGTTGGCCTCGATGCCTCAAGGATAATCTCATATAAGATCCCAAACTGAGAATATATCAAATCTAGTTGTTGGGCCTTGAGGATAGATTCTTCCTCATTCGTCACTCTTGAAGTAGATACGTCCTTAGATATATAAGGCAATAGGGATTTAAGGAACCATTCTAATAATAACTCAGGAGGAATAGTGGCTTTAATAAGGCTCGTCCACCTCCTCCACTCTTGGATGTGATCCGAGATATGGGTGTCCTTGTTTTTCCGGAAGGTAGACAACAAATCCGTTCCGAAATCATATCGAAAAGGAAGCTGGAAGTGACTAAGGAAAGCATTAGCCAAGTCCCAAAAACTGCTAAATGCAGCAGAAAGCAACTCAATGTACCATTTTGCTGCAATACTCGTCAAAGTTCTTTGGAACAGCCTCAACCGAACTGAATCTTCGTTCAGTGAGTTGGAAGAGCACCATAAATGGAAAGTGGTGGCATGAGCTCTAGGATCATCACCAACTTTTCCTTCGAATTTTGTGATATCTGAGGCCAGCCTCGTAGGGACGGGTGGCCAGGAAGGATCATGTCTCACCAGGTCATTCATTAGTTTAGACAAATTTGGCAAGTTTAACGTTTCCAGGAAAGGAAGCTTAGGTCTAACCGGAGCACTAAAAGTACCAGTTTGGGGATTAGAGGGACTTGCCCCCATATTCCCATATGTGAAGGTGGGGTTGCCGCCTATTGCTGGTTGTGAAGTGGATCGGTTGCTTTGGAAAGGATTTCATCCATAAGCCACAGGATTGTTTGTGTGAGGTGCAGTATAAGAGGTTCTGGCTGCCCCAGTCGAAACTGGGGTTTGAAATACAGGAGCAGGTATCCCTCCGCTAAAAAGCAAAAAGGGAGAGCTTGTGAATGCAGTAGAAACTGGAGTTTGGAAACCTTGACAATAAGGGTTAGTGTTTCCAAACTACACCCCTGCATATGAGGGTGTTGGGCCTACGTATGGAGTGGATGGGGGAATGTGCCCCCCATTCCAAGGAAATCCTTGGACAAAAGTCGAGGATCCTTTAGGACCAATCTGGGCAGTGTGTGCGAAGGAAGTAGGAACTGTAGGTACACTAGGAATCCCAGTGACCATACCACCAGAAGCACCTGCTAGACTTGCGGGAGCTGGTGGTTGAACCACTCGGCTCGCTAGAGTTAAGGGCGTAGTAGGTATACTGGATCTAGGGGCACCTACCGGGGGAGGTGGCACCCCTTCATCCAAAGAGGCTGAGGTGGAAATAAAAGAACTCTCTCCTGCAGTAAAAATTATTCTGCCCACAGGGACACCAATCATGGGTGGATTGAAAGGACGAACCTGAACAATCACGAGATCATTTAAGTCAGTTAGAGGTGTATTAAAATTCCTTGCAAACTTGTCAGCCTGCAAGTCTTCTATATCAACTGTGTTTAAATTGAAATGGTTTGCCCTAAATTCTGGTTCACCCAGAACTTCACTAACTCCTATCGGTTCAAAATAACCGTCTGTGTCCAATCTCTGCCTTGGAGGGGGAGGTGGAGGTTCCAATGTAATAAGCAGAGGAAGGTTTTGCAACCTTCGTGACCTTCTGATAGCTTGGTTCTCCACAGTTGTAAATTTGACTATTCAAACCCTAAGGTTGGCTAAACATAGACAAACCACAGAGCAATCACTACAAAAAGTTCCTAAAGCCTCAACAATCACAAAGGGTACAAGATATGCTTTCCTGAAGAAAGCTGAGAGACTGTTTCTTGGCGTCCTTTAAGAGGTTCTTAGGCATAAGCGGAGGAATCACCCACCACCCTCCTACACTTTCAACAAGGGTTACCTTCCAAGCCCGTCCAAGGTGAACCAAAAATAGCCTTCTGGTTTACTTGTGTATAAACCCTAGATGTCAAGAGACTAGAGGCTACCTTAACTATATCAATATTCTAGGGGGACAGTCACAAGCCTGATTCGTATGCATAGGCAGGGTAGCTGAGCCCGAAAATTTGTCTAGGACAGAATCCCCAGATGCGTAAAAACATTGGTCTACGTTTTGACAAGGAATTAGAGGGTTATCTTCTCAGTCCAATGCCTCCACACGGCCTCGTGCTTAACTCCCGTTTGAGAGGAGCATCCCAGTTACTATCAATAAAGAGAAGGATTTACCTATCAAATGGCCCACTATGTCTGAATTTAAGTACTTATGGAGAGTTTACACTTCCTATCCCACAAGTCTAGCCTAAGCTAGTAGGTGTATGGCCCTATAAAATAAAAATTACTAATAAATTTAAATTATGGCATTCATTTTAAGGGTTGTTTTTACTCAGAAGGCAAGTGGAGTGAAAAACTATGATGTTATTGACTCGATAAGCAATGTAAAAAATAGGTGTACAAATCAATTTCAAAGCAAATGATCACTACTTAAAACAAGCTTCTCTTTTCTTTGTTTTGTAAATATAAACTGATGAAAATGCAACTATGAAAGAGAAAACTAAGACTTATTTTTTGTAATTTTTGAGATTTTATTTAAAAACTGAAAGTAAAACTACCATATGCAATTCAAATGCAAATGTTTTCAATGCTTTTCTTTTCACTTTTCAAATTGCTCAAAGATTACTAATGCACCTAAATACAAAATTCTTGAGTATGCTTGAATAATCTAACTATATAAAGTAAGCAAAATGAAGTAAAGCAGATTTATAAAAAACAAAAATCAACCTCCTAAGGAAGTCTTGGAACACACCCAACTGGGAAGACACAATGAATAGAAAACACTGAAATCAATCAAAGGTAAGTGACAAACCAACACTATTCAGAAATAGAATGGGATATACAATATCTAGAACCCTGATCATTGATTCAAACAACAAGCACTTGGACCTATCACCCAACCGGAAAATCCACTTCAAATTGCTGAAAGAAAGACAATCCAACCAATAGAAACTCAAGGGCTTACCAAAAAGCATGAAGTATGGTTAACAGGGCTATCAAACCTATAGTGCAATGCCAGCACTAAATACCACTACTCAAGACAAAATCCATAGAAGGACAGGGACAAGCAACCCAACCCCAAAAAATTTGTTGCTCAGACTTGTACGTGACTGTTCACAAGAGCAACCCGTGTATTGTATGTGACTGTCTAATACAACAACCTGCGTACACAGACCTCTGTACGAGATTGTGTAGCATAACAACCCGCGTACAGGAGTAAAAATTTTCAACAAAAAGGAAAACTATAAAGGTCTTCAAACACCACTACAAGCATGAACCAAGACACAACACCACACACTGAATCAAAGCAAAGACTGGGCAAGCCTCTCCAGAGTTAACCCACATCAGGCTGGGCTCCCCAGTGGAGTCGCCAGTTCTATTGTTTAGGATTAAACACCCTTGTAACCTGGGGTCTGGGGTTACCAACTTACTTCTAAACTTGCAGACAATTAGCTTTAGTAAAGTACAGAAAGGAAATAGGAAGAAATATTGGACTCACCTGATTACCGACAGTTGATCCAAGCTTGATCTTCTTCCACTCTACTTCTATCCAAAGCTTTCAGGGATGCACCTCCTTCACTTGCAAAGAGAAAATTCTCCAAGTACAATCTTATACATGTCCATATGACAGGTTAGATAAACAATATATATAGTGATTAATCAAATATATTCATCAACCATAATACATGAAAGAGACTCAACACAATATTGGAAGAAGAATTCTCTTTATTAACAATCAGTGAATGAGATAAGTGTACAACCCAACGCCTGAGACAAGGACTCCTCTATAACCAAAGGACTCTGAGTTCTGCTGCTCCAAGACTTCTGAAGATATACCACTAGCATAACTTTGCTTTCAAACTTCATTGATTGAATGCCCTCCTCAAGGCCTCTATTTATATCTTGGGAAATAGAGTGGTTTTGAAGGTTGAGGAGGTTGAGATAGTTGGGGTAGTTAATGATTAGGGCCCAACTAATCTCCATTAATTGTGATTTATATTTTTTTATGTCGAATGGATATGTACGCGACTATTAATATAGGAAACCCGCATATGACACGTGAGTTGCTTAAAGGAAACTCGTGTATGATCATGTACGCGGGTTGCAATGGAGATAGTCACGTACAATACGTGAGTTGTCAATGGGAATAGTCGTGTACGTATGTGAGTTTCAATGAAGATAGTTGCATACGCCAATCAACACTTAGAAAAATAATATGGTAGGCTGGTTGAAAGGTAAATGCATCTCATGTCATGCCCCTCTATAGTGTTTTGGCAATCTTCAATCCTACAATGTCCTTTTGTGTAACAACATAGGGAATGTCGGCACTCAGATGGAGAAGTGCCATTTGGGTTGATAACAGACTTTGCTTCATATCCCTTTTTTCCTTGACCTCTTCTTTGATGTAGCCTCCTATATCATGTTCTTCAAGGATGAGCATGATTATGTATTTCCATGATCTGAAATTGTCAGCTCCTTCAAGCTTTTCATCAAGCTTGGTTTTGTTTGTCATCTTCAATGAATGAGAACCTCAAATGGAAATATATGAGATAGTACTTACCAATTTGAGGACTTATTTTGAAACATGTTTCAGGATGACCTAGGGTTTTATATGAAACCCCTAATTTTCAGTTGTGGTCACTTTCAAGGATGATTGGAAGAAAAGATGTGCCTCCCCAAAGTGAGCTAAATTGTATCTTGATTTTCGTGAATCTATGGATGGAACCTTGAAAAATATGATGCCCTAGTTCCTTCCGACAGTAGTGACAGGTCAAAAATTGAAAGTATTCGAAAATGAATTCTTCCACCAGAGAAAGATGTGCCCTCCTAGGGCAAGTTGATTTATCCTTCTTTTTCAGCTAATCTGATAAGGGAGTTGTTCGAAATAACAAACCCTAGCTTTTTGTAATGCGGGAAAAATGGTTTCATAATGTCTTCTTTTAGGTTGGCTCTAATACCATGTTATATATTTAAAAGTTTTATGCCTAATAACAAGAAGATCATTGAAATAATGACAAGCACAACAAGACAAAGAGACATAATATTTATCCTGGGAAACCCTCGATGGGAAGAAAACCCAGCAAAACTTCCTCGATATAGAATCCACCAAGTATAGTGTAAGACCACAAGACTAATATAGACTGCTTCTTCTCCTCTAGATGAACTCCACTTTCTCTCTCTACTAAACTTGCTTGAGTTTTAAGTGTGTCCAAATGAGGAGGACACCTCATCTATTTATACACGTTAACTATGAAGCCTAATAACCCAACAAGGGTGACTTCATCTCTCCAATAGGGCCAACTTGCCTTGGGAGACTCAAAAATACATTTTAATAATTCTTTTTTGAGTACTATTGACCAAACTTACAACAAATGTTTACTTCAAGACTTTACATGACCAATTACATCAATGACATACTTAATCAGAGGAATAACATATCTGGAAAGGAGGGACAACAACAATATAATAAAAGTACAATAGAATAGCTTCCACATTTACATTATTTCGACATGGACTATATGTACATATACTTTATTAATTAAAAGTACAGTTTTTTTCAAGTTGAAAATAAAACCCTTAAAGTGGCATGTGATATGATAACCACCATATGTAGGTTATGAAACAAACAATTTAAACCCACATTTAAAATACTATACCAAATTTTAAATAAAGCACATGCTATATATGTGTTCAAATGGGTGGTGTTGGATATAGGGTGGGAGACTTAGGTTCAAACCCACGGGCTCTCGCTCCCCCTTTTCTACCATAATGCAAGTCTAAACTTTAATAGTTTATCTGCCACTCTTTTAACAAGAAACATAGTTAGGGGAGACGCTTAAAGCATTGGGATTGTGGAGTGGAGATCATGGGTTCAAATCCCGCAGGCCTCACTAATATTTTTGGAAATTGGTAGTACCAAATTGGCCAACCGAATGTTTCCATGTGGTGGCCCCATATTGGTCCACCTGCACGCCATGCGATGCCACATCACCAGCCAAGTTAGTGACCCTGCCACTTGTCATTATGTCATAGATCCACATCAGTGTATGGCATGCCAAGTACGAATTGTATGGATGCCACATATCACCCTTTCAGTGGTGCCATGTGGCACTCCTATTTTTTCATTTCCATGTTTCTTCACAGCTTCAAAACTTCATAAATTTCTCATACGATCTATGTTTGACGCGTCATTCACGTCATTGGGATTGTCTTGACGAGCTCTTCGATCTCATTAGTTTTGCTGAATTTTTCTAAGTTTGAAATTTTGAACCTTTGTAGATCATCCTGGATCATTCCTCCCCATTGAGAGGCTTTTGGCCTCCAAAAATCTTATCAGTCAATAGATATGTGAGTGGATTTCTCCCTCACTTTCTTCTCGATCCACCTAGATTTGTAATTCCCTTGGAATGCTTGGTGTACCTGAAGAATATTCTATATGAAATGGACCACTTTTGACATAGTTAATCCCCATGCAAAATCCATTAATATATTATTCCAAGGATGAGAAGAACTAGGAAATGGTGTGTGCATCCCTAATTTTCTATTAGTGGGCTTACAAAATCACACATGCACCCCTAAAAATCCAAATAAACCATAAACATTAACTTACCTAGAAACTCCTACTTATAAAGAAGACAAATAACAAATAGTCATCATACAGGGTTGTATCCAATGTAAACATCATCATGAGAAAAAAAAACTAGACCAAAATATACTCAGGAGTCAACATGGAATTCACACCCTATCTGTGTGACCAATTATTGACAATAACCTTTCTTGAAATATGTTGCCATATTGAAAATATCATCTACAACAACATTTTCCTCTATCACACATTGAATAGAAACCTATTGAAATTATGATAGAAATCCCCTAGCATGTCTAATGTTGCCATGTAGATCCAAATTCCCGGAACCTAGAAATACCCCTTTATCCATTTCAAGGGAAATTTATAATCTTCAAAAACTTGTAACTCCTAAAGACCCCTCTCCAAAGAGATTTTTATGTGTGTGTGTGCATGCATGCACACATGCACCCATGTGTATGTGTGTGTGTGCACATGCGCGTGCATGTATAAATGTGTCATTGGTTTAGGATTTGGATATAACTTTTGTTGTGAAAGAGTCTCTCTCTCTATACTTGAAGAAATATAGTCGATAGATTGTTGAGAGACGTCGAACTTATCAGCAGTGATTCAAAATATAGGTATTCATTCCCACAATGCCTATATCAAGTGTATAATGGGAAGATATACTAATGGATTTTATCTTAGGTTTATCGGATCTGTATAGTAGACATAAAGTAATGTTTGTAGTGGTTGATCAATTCTCCAAGTTAACACGTTTTTTTCATGTAGAGAGATACCTTTTTCAATGAGATTTTAAGGATAAATGGGTTACTAGAGACAATTACTTCAAACATAAATACAAGGTTCCTTGGTAATTTTTTGAGGATAGTGTGGAAGATATCGACAATGTATTTGCAGTACATTTCAAGTTACCCTCTGCGAATATATGGATACCTTGAAGTTGTGAACATGAGTTTGGGTAATCTTATAATATGTTTAATAGAAAATAGGCTACAATAATGGGATAATTTTTTTATTATAGACAAAGTTTGCTTATAATAGTAACAATGGATATGTTGACAAGGATTGTCACCATTCGAAATTGTCAATGGACACAAAGAGGATGTTTCATATCTAGTCGGATTCCATATCGAGGTGCAACGAAGTTGTGATGCAAAATCATTTCATTGAACATGCATATGTTTAGGATAATTTCTTTGTAAGTGGTAACACATATTTTTACGAATATTAACCCCAGAAAGAATCTCGATCCGCCCTCACACACAAGTAGTTAGCTATCCAACACCATACAATAATTTTCTCAAGGCCGCATCAACAATATTAGATATATTTAATACCACTTCTAGTAAACCCCACTCATGGTAGGATCATACCCATTAGGATTTGAACCTACGCCATTATCACAACTGTTAAAGTTACAACATGATGATTCATTCTCCAAGTCAATCTTGTGCGTCGGTATTGAGCCTTGTGTGTGAAGGCATAGCCTTAGGGAGCCTGAGTTGGACTTAAGAAACTTGGAGTAGAATCTTGAGTTGGAATCAAGAATGACTAATCCTTATGTGTAAATGTTAATACTCGTGTGTTGAGGAAAGTGCTTTGGATCTCAAACTAATGGTGTTATAGAGTCTTGTTTGTCAAGACTAAGGTCTTGTGATTTAAGATAGATCCTCATGTGTTGAGGTGGTTCCTCATGTGTTGAGGTAATTCTTTGCAAATCGAAGCATTAATGGTGTATGATGTACTACTAACCATGGTATTAGAGATGGATAAGCTATTTAGTCTCAACTAGACACTGTCCAACTCTAGAGTGACTTACTTTAGCATATGACCACTTGGAATGATAGTAGAATGAGATGATCACATCATTGGAAAATTCTCCTTAGTATATTTGATATGATAAATAAATTAAAGTTGGCACCAGTGGACCATGCAAATAAGACAAGAGATAAATATAAGATGTGATAAGATAAGAGAGAACTTGAATTGTTCACTTCAATGATTTTAACAAGAAAAACTTTAGTTAAACACGAGAGAACTCGAATTGTTCAGTTCAGTGATGTTAACAAGAAAGACTTCAATTAAAAAAGAGAGAACTCGAATTGTTCACTTTAGTGATGTTAACAAGAAAGAATATAGTTAAAAGAGTTAACTAAGTGTTAATAAATAAGATCTAATTAAATGTGTTTGCATGACGATGCTTGAGTTAAACTAAAAGATGAAACTTGAGTTAGAATAAATATGACACTTGAGTAGCAACCTAACTTAGTGGTATAACATCTAGTTGAAGGGTGAGTTCATCCTAAATTCGGAAGAAAAAGATATAATCCAAGAATGAGAAGGATTGCACACTTTTTATGCATGATTTTGAAGATATCAATGTGAAGAGCGAATTCTCTCTTGAAGGCATTCGCTATTTTGTGCATGTGAGAAAAAAAACAATGAATTAGTTTTGTGTTGGATATTATCTTGGGTTCTTCTCTTAATATATCTTCTCCCATGCTCTGATATTGCACTATGTGTGCTTGGTATTTCTTTATGGTATTGCACAAGCGTGCTGGGTATTTCTCTTTGATATTGCCCCAGGAGTGCTTGCATTTATCTCTAATATTGCACTAGGGGTGCTTGATGTAATATGCTCGTTGTAAATACATTATATGCTATCTACTAACATGCTAAGGAATATTTTGCTAGGGGCTCTTCCCTCAAGTTATAGAGGGTTTCCCTAGGGAAAATAATGTGTCATCTTTTAATGTTTATGCTTCTGATTATTCGTTGATTTTAAGTGTTATTTTAATTCTGCAATCAAGACAAAAATAATTAACATGTTATCAGAGCATAGTGCATGAAAGAGCTGAGTTTTGCTGTCAAGCTTGAGCATACGTTGATCCTAAGTGGTATAATATGAACATAGTACTTGAAAAATAATGGCTTCAGTTTCAGTAAGACGAGAAGACAGACTTGAAGGAAATTCAAACTTCATTAATTGGAAGGATAGGATTCTGAATATCCTAGAAGAGTGTGATCTAGATGGATATGTATTTAGTGTTTTTGAAGACTCTACTACAAATGTTGGGCGCAATCCTTTCAAGAATAATCAAGACAAAGAAAAGAGAGTCATTTATGATTATGTGATAGACAATTTGATGTTGGTTATTACTCCATTGAAGACTACAAAGGAGTGCTTCGACACTTTGACCAATATTTATGAGAAGAAGGCTCCCAGTCAAAAGAGAGCCTTGAAGAACAAACTTCGTGATACGAATATGGAGAAGGATAAAACTATTGATTCCTTTTGCACAAAGATATCTTAAGTAAGAGATCAATTCTTGAGTATTGGAGCAACTTTTGATGATGATGATCTCAGATAGACTAATGTCGATGGTCTTCCATATTCATGGGATAAATTATTGATCGTTGTTGTAAATGTTCGATAAGTGCAACCAAAATTTAAAATACTATGGCATGGTTGTCTACAAGAAGAAGGGTGAATTCAAAGAAAAAATGCTTTCTCCAAAGTAGAGAACCTTTCTCTTTTGGCAAGTACAAAGAGAGGAAAAAAATCCTTCTCTAATAAGAATTTTCGTCGTCAAAAGGAAAAATATTACAACAATAACTTTGATATAATTCTAAATTCAAATGCTTCAACTGCAATAAGAAGGGTCACTTTGCAGGAGACTGTTGTGCAAAGCAAAGAGGAAAGTTCAAGGGTAGCTTTCATGCTCGTACTGCTATAGAAGATGAACCTACAAGAAACAAATATTCAAATGATTAAGAGACAAGGAAGGATTATTATCTTGTATTATCTCTATATACATCCGTGTAATGTCCTTTTTTAATATTTTTATTTAAATGATCAAATTTTCACTCTTTCCCTAATTTCAAACCTTGACTAGTTTTGATGTCTAGACCTCCAAATTGACCCAAATGCTTCCAAATTTTATCAGAAGGTACATGAATTATAATAGAAATTAAATATGATGTTCATGGATGTTTTATGACCCCCCAATTACTTCTGAAAACTTGTTTAATGTTCTGTTCAAATTATGAGTCTTTACTAGCAAATTGGGGCTCCAATTCCCCCTAGGTAATTGCCGGAAATGGCTTCTCAAATGGTCCCAAAGTCACTCGAATTTCTAAAAAGAGGCAGGGGATTTGTAAGGGAAATTTTTAAATCTCATATGCATCATGGTTCAGTCTATATAGTCTATTATGACTCTTTCCAAAACAATTCCCAAATCACAATTTCGGCCCTTGGGGAAAAGGCACCAAATCTTCTCCCAATGCAATAAAATGAGTAAAATGTCTTCCAATGCTTAAGTAATGAACATGAGACTTGAAATAAACATTAATTAAATTCCATTCATCATACATTTATCAGATATACATTCCTCTATTCGAAATAATCAGCATTATCATAGCATACATCAATGTAGTGGGGAAATGGTCATTGTTTGCTCATTAATAATCGCTTTTCCTTACAACCATTTGATATTTCGACCTGATACTTTCTGAGAATTAAGAACAGAGTATATTTAGATTATTACAATTAGTAATGGACAATCAAAATCTCTTCCAATTCAAAATCATTAGCATTACAATGGTGCATAACAAGATAGTGGGGAAATGACACTATTTCTTCATTGTTTAGCATTTTAACATGAAATATTTTAGAATTTCGACCTGAGAGTATTCTGAAGTTGAAATATAGATAATTTACATCAGAAAATAAAATAATGTAGCATTATAATCTTCCCCAAAGAGATCAATAGCTCACCCAAAGCGCAATCCCTCCATGAACAAGAATATGCCATAAAAACTGGAAATGGTTGAGAGAAAGTGATGTAATAGAAGAATCCACAGGATTCCCTGTAGCTTACACCTGAAAATGAGACTCCATTAAATCTCCATGAAATACCTGAGTGGCCTCTCCAAAAACCAACTTGGATGGGAATCTTTCACCCTCGAAATTGGCTAAGGCAAGAAAACTAGTCATCCACTAGCTCTCACAATTCACAAATGACAATTTCTCAAATCATCAAAAGCTATTATCTTGGTTGGTTCCTGTATTTTATAAACCTACTTATCCTTCTAAGGTTCCCAATACATCCACAAACTCAATCCAATTTGAATTTGGGTGTGTGCTCATGATTTGCCATGTGTCCTCCCTTTCCTAGCCTTCCATCTTCCCCCAATTTGAGTAGGAACCCATTGAGCTTCCCCAACTCATGTGATAGCTCTCTTATATGCTCTATTTAGAACTGAAATGTCATATATGTCATATATGTCATATGTCATCCTTCAGATCTGATTTGTTTCATAGGTGTCATAGCATTTTCATCATTGTTGTCATAGAGCTAGGGAATCTAGTCCAAGTGTCTCACTAGCTCCAGAATGACTCTTCTTCTCCCATGTAAGTTACATTTATTCTCAAATTCGACCTATGATGCATATAACCAAGTGTATTATACTTTTAACTCATCCAAGAACCTTTAGGCTTCCCATGGATTCGAAATTGCAAGAGGAGGATGTCATGTGACATAAAATTTCTAGCTTGTGTGAGCCCCATAGTCTCCATGTGTCTCCATGCTCCATTGCCACTTCAATTTTCACTTCTATTTACTTATTTAGCTCCTTTATTAAATATTTATGCCATTCTAATTTTCAAACATCATTCATTGTCCCCCTTATTCCAAATCCCAAAGCTTCCACCCCCAACCTAGGAAATTAGTAATTTTCCTCCTTGGCAATTATTTGACCCTTAGCATCAATTTGGAAAACTCTCATGAATATGGTAAATGTGATTAGGCCATTGTGACCCAATGAAAAATTTGGGATATGAAAAACCATTACCATTAGTGCTAAGATATGGATGGTGGATAGTGGCGCGTCCAAACACATGACCAGATATAGGAGTGTTATCACAGATCTAAAGGAAAATAAGTTCTCCTGTTAGGTGGAGCTTAGAGATAATACCACTTACTCGATCCAAGGAGTTCGATCCACTTATTTTCAATTAAATTCAGGAGATGTACTCCATGTTGATGAAATTGAGTATGTTCTCAGTCTGAAGAAAAACCTCCTTTTTGTTTCAGTTCTAGAAGATAAAGGTTTCAAAGTAATCTTTAAGGACAAAAAAGCTCTCTTGTATCCTAAGAATAAATACTTGAATTTTGTAACTTTAATTGGAGTTAGAGAGGGAGGTCTCTACAAAGTTCTTGGAAAGTTCAATAAAGCCATGATCCATGAAATGGTCAATCCTTATGAACTGTGGCATAGGAGGCTTGGTCATCTTCATTTCAAATCACTACCTGGCTTGCAGAAGATGGTAAAAGGAATGCATGTGTTTCAATATGAGTATGATGGTATTTGTAGAGGTTGTACTCTTGGTAAAAACACCAAGAGGAGATTTCCAAGAAGTACCAAATGATACAAAGAGATCCTGAACTTGATCCATTCATATCTATGTGGTCCTATGTCAGCACCATCATTAAGTGGTTATCTTTACTATGTTCTTTTCAAAAATGACTTCTCTCGCAAGTCTTAAATCTATTTTCTGAAGGCAAAGAGTGAAAATTTCAAACAGTTTCAAGAGTTTAAAGCATTGATTGAGAATCAGATTGGAAAGCACATTAGTGCTTTGAGATATTATAATGGAAGAGAGTTTGAGCCTCGTGACTTTAATGATTTTTGCCGAGAGGCGGGGATAAGAAGCCAGTTAATTGTACCTTACAACCCCCAACAGAATGGGCTTGCTAAAAGAAAAAATAGAACAATATGTGAGGCTACAAAAGCTATGATGTATGAACAGGATCTGCCCACATCCTTAAGAATGGAATCCTCCTGCACTATTGTTTATATTTAGAATAGAATCCCTCACGTTATCCTTGGGGAAAACACTCCTGAAGAAGTTTTCAATTGTGAAAAACAGAAGTTGGACACTTGAATATTTTTTATTGTCCTGTATACATTCATGTACCAAAAGAGAAGCGACAAATATGGATCTGTCTTGAAAGAAAGACATGTTTTTTGGATATAGTTAATCCTCCAAATCTTATAATATCTATGGTCCAAGACAAAGATAGATTGAAGTCAGCAGAGATGTAACGTTTTGTGAAGAGGTTGCCTTCAAGCGCTCTAAAGAACTTTAGTGTGATTTAGATATGGAGGAGTATGAAACTCCCATGATGGAGGATCCAATTTTTAGTTCTCCTCTTTCATATGTTGAGACAAAGAAGCCAGAAGAGTCCTTAGATCCGCTTGATATTGAAGAGCCAATAGAACTGGTATAAAGATCTCTTGATGAACCTCCTTCTAAGAGGAGATCAGCTTGGTGTCGAGACATTTTTCAAAAGGGAACAAACATGGGGAAACATTAGACATGTCCATAGAGTGAAGGACACCTGAAAGATATTCAAGATATGTAGCACAGATGAGTTGCATCAGTGATTCACAACCCACCACCTATGAGGAAGTTGTTAAGCAACAAGTATGGAAATATTCCATGGTGGAAGAATACAAACCCATCATGAAAAATGAAGTGTGGGAAGTGGTTCCTAAACCAAAAGGGAAGTTTGTAGTAACTTCCAAGTGGCTTTATAAAATAAATTATGCAACTTATGGCAGTATTGAAAAATATAAAGCAATATTTGTGGCTCGTGGTTTCTCACAAAAAGAAGGAATGGACTATGATGAGACATTCACTCTAGTGGTCAAGTACACCACTATTCAAGCCATGATTTCCCTTGCCTCAGTTCTGGGGTGAAAGTTTCACCAGATGGATGTGAAGACTGCCTTTCTCAATGGTGAAGTTGAGGAACAAATAGACATACAGCAACATGAGGGATTTGTAGTTCATGGGAAGGAGTCTTGTATATGCAAACTTAAGAAATCCTTGTGTGGGCTTAAGCAGACCCTGAGGGCTTGGTATTCAAGGATTGAGAGCTATCTTCAAAGCTTGGGCTTCTCCAAAAGTGAAGTTGACCCCAACTTGTACTTAAAGGTTGTCAATAACCAACTGCTAATATTGATTCTCTATGTTGATGACTTGTTCCTTACTAGAGAGGAACAACAGATAGCTTGGTGCAAGAGGGAGCTCACTTATGAGTTCAAAATGAAAGACTTAGGTATTATGCACTATTTTCTTGGTCTAAAAGTTTGGAAAAGGAAATATGAGATCTTTATTTCACAAGGAAAGTACACAATTGATGTGTTGTGCATATTTGGTATGATGAATTGTAAGTTCATGTCTACAACAATGGTTTCTAATTTGAAGAAACTACATGAGTTAGACTACAGACCAGATTTAGTGGATCCTACTATATATAGACAGCTCATTGGTTCCTTGATGTATTTGATACATACTATGTTAAAGAAATGTAACTATGGAATATATTCTATTTTTTATTATTATTATTATTTGCCCTTCCGGAGATTTTCCTCTGATCAAGGATGTTATTGTTGTATTTGGTCATGTAAATTATTGAGGTAAAACCTTCATTTTAAGTCGAGTCAATAGTACCCACAAAAGTATTATTAAAATGTTATTTTGTGTCTCCCAAGGAAATTCATCCCTGATTAGGAGGAGAAGTTGGACCTGTTGGTTTATTAGGCCTCTCCATTGATTAGTATAAATAGGGGAGACACCTCCCTCATTTGGACACAATCAAAACTCAAGCAAGTTCGCTAGAGAGAGAAGGAGCATTCCATCTAGAAGAGAGGAAGTAGTCTAGTCTTATTCTTGGGGTCTTACATCACTGTACTTGGTTGAAGTTTATCTCGAGGAAGTTTTGATGGGTTTTCTCCCCCGTGAGGGTTTCGCAGGATAAATATTTGTGTTCTTTTCACTAGTACAAAATGAGGAATTAGTGACTACGTGACTAAACAATCTAGTCACCCCAGTTTTTTCAAGTGATTTACTACTAAATATGAGCAATTTTGATTGACCAGCCTATAAATGACTAATTTAGTCATGAGTTAACAAATATGACTAAATAATAAGTGACAGAGCTAAAAATGACTAATGTAAACGAACAATTTAGTCATGGCATAAAAAATGACTAGCTAGAAGAATATGAATAGTCATTTATGTTAGTAATTTTTTATTGTGCCATGGAAAATTGCAATTGTGACAATGAAGAGTTACAATTTAGTAAATTTTGTAAATTGTCTACCTTCAATCTCTGACCATGTGTAGGTTAACAATTTTGAATCCAAAATGGAATTTGTGGATTAAAAAAGGTTAGGAATATCTAGTGTTTTTCTTAGGTGACAGGGATAGTGTTAGGGTTTTGTAGATTATTGCAGACGATGTGCTTTAGACATTCATATTGCTTGCCAAATATAATATTTGGATCACAAATCCCAGATGATATATAGTTGGAAAACCCTTTTTCTGTAATGGTGCCATGCACCTTGATCTTCAGAGATCCAACAAAGTAATTGCAAGAAATTGCACCATTTAAGCAAACCATTAACTACCAAAGGAAAATTAGGTTTCGACAATTACAAATTAGGTAAATGTAACACCCCAATTTTTACCCCATGGTATTAAAATTGTACATGATGTATAAATTGTATTTAAATCATGGCGAGGAGCTCAATGCCAAGGCCCTACTCTTGATTTGGTGTTTTGTGTATAGGCGATCAGGATCGATGCCTATGGTTTCTCGTGTTGCTCGAGCACAACACATTTTGGAATATCATGTAAATCTGCAATTTAATAAAAATACCACAACTAGCTATACACTGCAATGTGAAATAGACAAGGGCATGATTTCACAAGGATAGAGAGAGGCAGTTATCCAATCAGATGCCAGGTGAGAGATTGTGAGCCCAACCCTCACAAAACCCGGTCTAATCAGCAGAAAAACCTTTGTTGATTTGTCATCCAACTCACCTAAGTGCACTCAAGCTCAGAATAAATCCTTTTGGATAAAAATTATGTGCCCGCTCGTTGATGATAAATAACTTGCTAATTGAATCAACGAAATTTTTGTCGACCATTAGTTCTGTGACCCCTCCATATTAACGGTGGACTTCAAATTTGGTGAAGCGGATTTCATAAGAATTCTGCTTACATCAAGAGTTTTCTAAACTGTGCATCTTCACCCAGTGGAATTGATGTGCGTCGTCGATCTGTTTTGACGATCAATATCAACCATGGATATGTCAAAGTTACCCATTCTTTAATCTTGTCTACCTTGTTCATCCTCTATGCTCAATCATTCAATTATTCCAGAAGATCAATTGAGGTAGTTAATGCCTTGGGTAGTACAAGGCATGGCAGTCGGTTTCGTCACTGAGCCAATCTGCAGTCTAAGAAAGCCTGCAGTCTGGGGAAGTCGCGTTATTGATTTTGAAACAAGTAAGCACATGGATGCGTGCCATACCATATTTTCCCTCAATCGGGGAAGGTTTGTTGTTCCTTAGTGTTCATTGTTCATCATATACACATTATGCATTTTTCACTCTCTGGAGTGACAGAAGGGATTGTTATGCAGTGTTTCTCATGTGTTATAGAGTGGTATGCATACATGTTTGTCTGCGTTACAGAGTGGAACCTTGTGTTGTTGTGTCTCCCTATGATTTTTTGTGATGTGCACCCTGGTTTGGGTCTGGATTGTATGTAAGAATTAGGAGTGGAAGAGACGTCGAATGGGCTTGATAAACCTAGTGCAGATAGGAACCTCATGAAAAGATAAGAGCAACTAGTGAATATTCACTGCACAACCTGAAGAGAACTGGAAGGGAAGGCATATCCGAGGGACTGTGTAGCAGAGAAGGGGATGCTTCCTTGTGTTGGGTGTGTAGGTATTATGGATGCAAGGCTAGTAGATCTTATGGAGGTGTCCCTAGCTCTTGAATGAGCCACTAGCTTAGCCATTATTCCTTTCCACTGCTTTAGAAGCCTGATAAACCCAAAGGATATTGTCTTGGTTGATAGCCTAATAAACCCAATTGGATCTTGGCTTGGATGAGCAGCCTGATAAACCCAACTGGTAGTTGGCTTGGTTGTGTCTTGTTGTGCATTTTGGCCATGTGTGTAATCCTTGGGCAGACAGCCTGATAAACCCAACTGTGAATGATGGATTGGCTGAGTAGCCTGATAAACCCATATGTTAGTTTGGTTGGTCCTTAATGTGAGTGTTGGCTTGACTCTGAGCAGTCTGATTAACCCAACTGTAAGTTGGCTTGGCAGTGTATCATGAAGCGGAACCACTGTTACAGTGATGTTTATTCTTAGGCATGAATGTAAAAGGATGAACATGACCCATGACTGTGTTAAAAGAGAGAGTAAAAGGGAATTTTTAAATTATTTCGCATATCAGTCAAGTGTATAGGCATCGGGTTCATGGACAACATGGTATATCTGAGCGTTGGGTATGTGACATTGTGGTATCAAAGCATAGTAGTAGTCGCGTTCCTCCCTTATGTGCTGATGTGGAGGTGAGGGAACATGATAGTAGAACCAATCCCATATTGAGGTGATTTTCTAACTTCAATATAGCTATCATGATCTATGACCATTGAACTAGCTGCACCAGTTGACGTAGCTTCACCAGGCTCAGTTCCTTTAAACATCGTAGCAGTTGACCCATTAATTGAACCGGTGGAAGCACCAAGAACAATATTTTAACCAATCGAAGACTCAATTATAAACTGGGGTGATGACCCAGAACCAATCAACTCAAATCCATATGCATTAAAGGTAGAGGCCCCATCTTGGAGTTTCAAGTGAATATTTTGATTCCTCCTCTTACAGGCCTGTCCTCGCAAAATATGATACATATAATGCAGTGATGGCCTCTCCTTATCACTATCAAGGTAAACCTCCTTTCTACATCGGTGTCTAGGTAAATTTTGGATATGACGTCACCACCCACTTGATTCATGATGTGCACAACTCTTCTCCAACATCCTCGATCCAGGTTTATTATATATACTACTATAACAAAAATAACATTCAAACAAATATTATATTTATATAAAAACACAAATTAATTATATTTTATATTAATCATATTTTATAAAACTAAACAAGTTTTATAATAATTATTAAACTAAATGTAAAATAAAACAAATTAACAAAATATATATAATTTTAATAATAGAAATAAAACAAATATATGAAAACATAATTTCTAAAACAAAAAACTATATCCAAATGTAGCTCTCGACCCACCTTTGTTTGACAACATTCATGGTCAATTTTCTTGAACCCATGGAGGATTTCATCCTCCAATTTCGCAGATGAGTACTCAACCAACCTGTTGGCACCAAATAACCTATCTAAGCATACCGTTGGCGCCAAATATTTTGCTTTGGTTGGAGGCAAGGAGGGTTTGGTTAACAAAATATATATAATTTTAATAATAAAAATAAAACAAATATATTAAAACGTTATTTCTAAAACAAAAAACTATATCCAAATGCAACTCTCAATCCACCTTTGTTTGACAACATTCATGGTCGATTTTCCTGAACCCATAGAGGATTTCATCCTCCGATTTCGCAGATGAGTACTCAACCAGCCCGTTGGTGCCAAATATTTTGCATTGGCTAGAGGCGAGGAGGGTTTGGTGGGTTATGAGGGGCACTATAAGAAGAAACAGAAGAAACTATGGAGAGATTGCAAAGGATATTTTCAGGGGTAGGGGGCATGGGACCGCCCGCTACTGATGGACCTATGCTCGATTCATCTGAGTAGGTCTACATTTCTTCGCTTGCTCTTCTCAAAATGCTCAAACACAGTACCTATTTCTCGAATTCCCTCTCAATACATTCATTCATTCTCCTGGAAGATGTTTACAAGATTTGGAATGTACCTTTTGTTGACGTTATTGCACCCTAGAAAACTATTCCTAGATGAAAACATATATTACATTTGCATTATTTGAATTTATAGTTGTTTTCGAGATTCAAGAATTCTTAAAAACATTGAGAAATTTTTTACCATGTTAGGCTAAAATGCCTCATTTTAAAGTTCTAGGGTAAATAGTTAGACGATTCATTTTGCTTTTTCTTGGTTGCAGTCAAAATATGGTGCCAAGTCCTTTTCTATAGATTGCCCATTAAAATAGTTATGTCACATAATGGTATGTTGTTGGTATTCTACGAACATGTGGTGAAATCCAAACATTGATAGTAATAGACGGTACTGATCCAGTGTTCATGGATTGAGGAAATGTTTGTAACTTGTGTTATCCATACGATCCACTAACATAAAGAGACATACCAAGAGTAAAAAACTAGCAAATCCTAAGCATAATAGTATGTGTCTGCCTTATAACAATAAAGCATCCCAACATATCATCCAACCTTTGGAGAAGAGTGGTCTCCTGACCACTTATAGATCTGAGTTGTAATCTGATCATGGTTTAGTCGGTTCAATCAGTTGCTGCCTTTTTCAATTTTTGATGGATAGTGCCCATCTTTATTTTGTAGTTTCAACATAGGGCCATCTAAATTTGTGCTTGTAGGAGAAGCTTTTAGAATGACCACAAGGATTCAGGAGCGGAATAATATGTATGTCAGTTACTGGTGCAATGCCAAAAGGAATAATTCAACCCGGTGCCATTTGCTGGAAAAATGCTGAAAAATAATGATACTGTGAGGGAAACCTTTTTACTTAGTAAGAATTTAAGCTGCAATATATCATAGGCGTCTAAGATGTAACTGGAAGGACAATACATAATTATCTTTCAACCGGTGACAGATGAATTCCACCATTCTCCAGTCCTTGCAAAATCACTCATAGAAAATATGAGAGCAGAGGTTAAGGAAGACAATCACATGGCATGTTATATCGAAATGCTTGCTTGAGTGGGAAAGCTACAATAGGACAGTTGAAATTTGCACATCCATCCCAAAGCAGGGCAATATTTACTGCCAAAATTTGTATGTAAGGTCACAAACTTAGAAACCATTTAATCATAGTGTGTATCATTTTAAGTAAATTCCTTATCTAGGATTGAATTACCCCGACAACTATCACATTTAGCAATATTACAAAATTCCTATATGTGTCATGATTTTTTAGCTTCTCCAGCAACAGATAAATATTAATATGATTCAGTTTTTTATCCCCTCTTTGTGATTTCCAACTAGAATAACTTCCTACGGATGTTGCCCCTGTCAGATTCTACAGGAGTTAGAAGTTATACTCATTTAATTTTGAAGAAAATCTTGTAGCCACAAATGCAAAACTTGATAGCATTGGACTAACCAATGGTGAGATGGTACAATTGAGTACAAGGCCTACATGGGAAGTACGATACAATTACTATTGTTATTCACAATAGGTGATTGTAAAGTATCAAATCTACAAAAGTTGAACTTATGTTTTGTTATCCATGGACACGTTCTGTAGCTCCATGTGATCCACTTGACCTCCATAAACTAACCCTCTATATAGAGAAGAGTTGCAGCATGACCTCCATACACAAATCCTTGAGACTCTAGTTAGAGAAGGAATCCAAGGGTTGCATCATCACATGTATCCTCAGCTGAGCACTCCTATGCATTCACCATTTAGTAGTTGTATAACTTCTTCATGCACTCTTGTTTGAATCCAAGGAAACTACTGTATTATCAAAGGCCATAGGCATTGTACCTTGTGAAGGGATACCTTCCATAATAAAGAACACAAGAGCTATACTTAGAGGATATCCACTTATGCCATACTGAGGAACATATACAACTACTGACTGCATGTTCTGATAAGAATGATTGCCAGGTGGCATGTAAAGGGTTGTAGATGCATAATCATGGTGCACCACTTCCATGCTGAAATGCTGGCAGAAGCTCCATTTCTATGTCAGATTTGGAGTATACACTTTAGATTGATCAATGATTTCTGGATTGAGAAACCATTGGATTGGGAATGCATTTGTTTTGGGTCTTGGTATTGTTGTAACCACTGATGAGGTTGAGCTTGATGTTGTTGCTTTTGATTTTTATGTTATTTAATTTTAATCTTCAGCACATGCTACATTTGGACATTGAATCCTTGTAGTTAATATGAATTATCATCAGAAGTTCATGTAGAAGCATTCACCACCATGTTTCTTGTCTCAATGTTCCCAATGCTTGGTTCCTCTGATCAAATTTTGATTCCATCCACTATCTGCAAGCTAGGGTTTCCGAATCTTGTTTGATGGTTATCTGATTTTTGAGATATAATGATTATTCCGTTGTAAACTTGTAGACCATACCTTTGATGCCACAGATTGGCATTGGAATCTCCACTGTGCACCATCATCTGTGAATATGTGAAATTATTTGATTTCTTTATTGACACGTCGTCGAATTTGTACAAACCTTGTTTGTCTACTCTAGATTCCTAGAAGCTACAATATTTTTGGTCTCGTCCTTCATGGAGCTTTTGGGTGTTGGGAACACAACTTCTATCTACACGGTTTACTCTCCAATGTGGCTAATAGAAAGCATATTTTGACACGGATCATGAATATAAAGAACATTTTTTAACATAATATTATTCTTGCCTTGTCTGCTATAGCTGCATATTGCCATGCCCTTCAACTACGTACCAATACCTCCTATGTGCCATATGTTGTGAGATTCCCATTTCAAAATACCCAAATGTTCTTGTCACACCTAGACACATCTACATGCATCCATCAACCATACATCTGAGAATTTGAAATGTTACGAGCTTTCAATCTTAGTAAATACTTTCCCATGGTGAATTAACAAGGACTAGTGTATTTCTATTAGATAACTAGCCATCCATCTTTGCAAGAGGGACAGCTAGAGATCCATTGGAAATATACACTACAACCATACATCTGAGAATATAAAATGTTACAAGCTTGCCATATTAGTAAATACTTTCCCACAATGAATTAACAGGGGGTGGTGTATTTCCAATGGATCTCTAGGCGTCCATCTTTGCAAGGATGGCTATAGCACCATTGGAAATATAGAAGCCCATGTTAGTTCATAATATTTAGTCAGAATCTTCTCATTTTTAATTCCACTGATTACAGCCTGTATTATGTTTCCCAAAGTTGAGGCACCACCACTTTGCATGAACAATCAAGGTACATTGCCAATACCCTTCAACCACATACTTATCTTTCTTATTTGCCATATGTTGTGAGATGCCCATTATAAAATACCACATGTGCCACCTCTATCTACCATACTTCTAAGAATATGAACTTTGTAAGCTTTTTGCATTAGTAAATACTTTGTCATCTTATTAAATACTCTACCCAAAATTAAGGTGCCACTGCTTTGCATGACCAAATCAAGATATTGAACTGATCATGGGGATGAAATTAGGGAATTGTGTTAGTCTAGTGGAATGGCCTTCCATGCATACAATTCCAACCCTTTAGAGTTGAACCTCTCCTTGTGTAGTGTTAGCAAGTTTGTGTGGTTAAGTAAGATATCAGGAAATGGTTGATCATAACATGTTTATTACACAAAATGATATAACCCAACAATGTGGATGTGTGCACGCGCCTTATACCTCTTTTACCTCCTTATTCCTTTTATACTTTTATAAAACCTGACAATTAACCTATATAGGTTACTCTGTTGGACTCCAAGACCAACTCATTCCTCTAAATTCATAGTTTGCACATATAATATCTAAAAGATACAATTACATATAAAATTAAGGAGGAGAGTCAAGCTCAACAAACTTAACTCTCAAGAAAGCGTTCATAAATTGTGTGACAAGATATCTTCCCAATTGAGAATTGATCCATCTTCTACAATGGTATGTCTGATTTATACCAAATCTAGGAAAGAACATATGTTAATCAACCATAAAGTGTCCCATATACTTCTAGTTTCCTACATAATGTTCAAATAATTTCAACACATAAATATGTATATAATCATGTTTGGTTATTATTTAATGTTTCATGTTAATGTTAAGTGTTACGAAATATGATCATATATAAAATATTACATGTAAATGTTATGTTGTTAAAATATTGTAACTTCCTTAAGTTGCTATAAATATACATTGTATGTTGATCAAGCTATAAATGATTAAATATGTATTGTATGTTGATATATTACAAGTGAAAGAGAGAGAGGTATCAAGTGAAACAAAAGTAATAGAATATTATCTTTTTATTTTCTCTCCACCTGTATGTCTTTTTTGTGTGTGTGAACACCCTAAAAACCAACATCAAACCAATGTGATAATGGAACAGAGGATATGGTTAGAGGAAAAGGACCTAAGAAGTTTTTCTAAAAGTTCTTAAAAGTATCCCCAACAATGAGGAAGTTAGCATCAAATTTCACTCCAAAATGAAGAAGGCATCTTATTCGAAACTTGAATGAAAAAAAAAATTATTAAAGTTCCTGAAGTATAACCTTTAAAAGAGTATAAGATTACAAAATATAAAAATTTGAAAATGGAAGAAAAATACAAAGAGAACCAGTGTTGAGCTTATACTTATAAGGAGAGACAGATTCAGAATCAGAAACTATAGGTAGATGGTTTACAACATATGAGACGATGAAGCACTGTAGTGGTTAAAGACACCATCCATGCACACAAAAAATGTCAAAGAGGATGACAACGTTTAGAAAAGTTACAAAAGCCGACAAAAAGGTTTGTTTATGTTCTCTTGAACCCATGCCAAATGTTTCCATTAAGGGCAAGGAAAAGAAAACCAACACATGAAAGAAATGAAGATACCTTCATATGTAGCAGGAGAATGAAGGTATTCCTAGTAATTAAAGATTAATACCAGGCAGGCATTGCTTGCATAATCACAGAAAACTACCCATGTTGACATATGTTGGAAATTAGGATACAAATCCAATTAAGTTGTAAAGATGAGGGAAAAATTCCATTGCTAGAGTAGAATCCCCATCGATGTTTGAGTTAGTTCACCCAATCACTCTAGACTTAAAAATATAGTGGCCTTTCCAGGTATCATAAAACCTTTGAATCCTTCTAGCTTCATTGTCTTGAGCAACCCACCTTTTGTTCATTTGATCTGCAAATCAGACGCTCAGTTGGGTGCTTTGCATAGAGCTCTTTGCTTTTGTAATTCAAGAAAGGTTTCCCATATGGCCACTATAAATATTTACATGTCGGGTCATGTGTATCCAACTTCATTTTGGAAATATAGCATCTTGAATGATTATACAAACTGTTGGGAATGCGTGTTTGTCCATTGCAAACACATTAAGAGAGCACAATTGAGCTTGATATTATTAGTATTCTTCAAAATACAATATAGTTGTACAAGTAACAACTTACTTCATACATAACACTCCCAGGTTTCTTCAATTCGAACACCCTATTACCTTCAAAATGATAGTTTAAATAATAGAGTACAAATAACGATCTCTTGCTATCTCTTAGGAAACAATCATAACAATAAATTAAAATAAAAGCAATCTATGGTTTCTTGCAAGAAATTTGAAAGACTTGAATTCGAATGCCTTCCAAGATTCTACTTGTCAATGCTCTGCCACCTATGATTTGACTGCCTAGAAATTTGGGATATATATAGTCTATTGACTGAGATTTTTCCTCAAAATTTGGCTAAGATGGAACTGCTTCCTAAATATGTTGGAACACGATTTCAACAAATGAGGATTATTTGGAAAATAATATAGATGCTTCCTTGAGTAACATGAGATTCTTCTCTTCAAAATATGGGACAAACTCGCTTACACAAAATGTCTTGCATTTTTATGGAATTGCAATCTTTCATTCCCATGTTTCCATATTTTTTTAATGACACCCAAAAAAATCTCCATCATCAGATCTACCATAAGAATGTGTACATGCTTGTGTCATTGTCAATTTGGATGTTGAAGTAAGTTGTGAAACAATTATACTATAAAGTCCATATCCCTTGTCAACCATACTAGAGAATTTGTGAGACTAGAAGAACCTTTAGTTAATTTATGTTCAATCTCCTTACAGACAATACCATATAACAAATGGTTTGTTGAAGGATCCAATTCATATTTAGCATCCAATCTCAACATGTTTCCACCATTGTCATATTTCACAAGTGACATAGTAGCACCAAACTTGTCAATGATAGGAAACACAAGCTGACATGTATCCAAGAATGGCTTTGTCCCTTCGTCTCATTAGATGTTGGCATATAGGCATATTTGTTTGATAGAACTTAGAAATTTGATGTTTATTTGGTGCTATCGAGCACTTGGAATTCATATGCTTAGTGTTCCCCATAGACACCTAGTCACATGCTTGAGTGTGCACGATGCATAGCATCCTTAGATTCTTCACTTGACAGTCATTGACTACTTACTTGACAATTGACACCTAGGATTGTGATTTGGAATTTGATTTCGGGATTTGGCTCTTTCAAAGTTAATAGTATTTGATTCTTTATTTACTACAATGCAAATGATCCCTTATACTCAACAAAAAATAACACTTTGCTATTTTACCCCATATGAATCTCCAACATCAACTAAAACATCTGTAATCTGTCACAAAAGCAGGTGGCCTTCATCAACAACCTTGGATGTCATTTTCTCTAGTACCTCAGATGTTGTTAAGTTTCCAACTGTACAGAAATGTGTATCCTGGTTAAACTAAATCATAGCTTTCTTATGCTCGCAAAAAATCAAAAGTAGACAGTGAAGGCAATTTACCTTGTATACAGTCATCGGAGATTAATTATTTGTAGGATATAGAAGCTCAACTTTTAGTCTTAAAATAAAATATTATCTAGCCCTGAAATGTTCTCATGTCAAGACCCCATTTCAGCTAAAAACCTTTCATATTCCAATTCCACAACTTTGTTCTGATATCTAGAAGAAAAAAGGCTAGAAGACGATGGAGGAGTAACCAAACCTCCCATTAATGAACCTCGTGATGGTGACTCAGAACATGCACTATCTGATGGAATTGATGGATGTATATAGCACTGATGTTACACCCCGGTTTGGCCATGTTTGCATTAAAAATGTATATGATGTATATATTGTAATTAATCATGGCGAGGAGCTAAAGGCAAAAGCCCCACCTTTGATTTAGCGTTTTATGTTTTAGCGATTAAAATCGATGCCGATGGTATTTCGTGCTAGCCAGGCACATTATAATTTTGGACATCATGTAAATATGCAATTTGATTAGAATACCCACAACCAACTATATCAATGCAACATTAAAGAGATGGGGGCATGATTTCTTAAGGATAAGGGGAGGGAATAGTCAAACCTTTGAGCCAATGGGGAAAACCCATCAAAACTGTCAACTACCCATTTCTTGTCTTTTTCCCCAATCATTTATTTATGCCAGAAGTAGTTGAGTTAGTTATTGCATCGGAATGGGCAAGGTATGGAGGTCAATTTCGAATTGGGCAAAGCACCCATTTTGGAAAAATGTGTTTTGGCCTAATGGGCAAGTAAGAACCCAAAAATTCATTCCTCACCCATTATGCATGGATGCCCTCCATTCCTCACGCAGTTGGAAGTGGGCATAGCTCTCTCCTTCATGTTTTTTTCTGTTTTGTGATTCCTTCACGTTTGGGGGCAGCTTCCTTCATTTTCCCTATGGCTGGGAAATCATTTTTGTAATTCTCGGTGGCTGGGTTGCCTCCCTCACGATTTGCTACATTTCATCATTCTTTTCCAAGCTAGAAATATGTTTTTGGTAATGCCCAACGAATTGGAGAAGAGTCCATGTTTTCTGGGTGTTTGTTGAGGTTGTTTTTTCCCACGTGAAGCCAATGAATGTTTTGTGAAATTGATTTTGGTTCCCATGACTATTTTACCCATTCACCATTATCGAATTTGGTTTCTAGGACGTTTTTGTCCATGCCCGAAACTTATATTTTCTGGGGGTTCCTCTTTTTTTTATAACTGGCTTGGAGTGGAATTGGGTCTAAACTAGCTTGATAAGCCTAGTGTAGGAAGGAACCTCACAAACATCTAGAGGAGTTGGTTTTCTTCTTTGCACGCCCTGAGGAGCACTGGAAGGGAAGGCATATCCGAGGGACTATGTAACAGATAAGGGGATGCTTCCTTGCGTTGGGTGTGTAGATGTTTAGAAGCCAACCCAAATCTGGTGCAGGTGTCCATCACTCTGTGGTTGAGCTCACTAGCTTACCAGTTCAAGATTTCCACCTCCTTAGCAACCAGATACAACCAAATGCAGTTTTGGATTGGCTGAATTTTGATATATCTTTGGCTATGTGTGAGCCTTCTAGTGTTCCCTTATTCCTTGTGGGAATCATGCCCAGCTCGAGCGTGGAAGTGGTGCTAAGAGATTGATGAGCACAATGGCCTATGGTTGGGTGGAACGTTGCAGTGACATAGCTAGTTGCGAGACAAGCTTCTTTCAAGATAAGTATCTTGTGTGTTTAATCTATGCAATTGTATTTGTTTAATGAAATATGATCAACATGTTAATGTGTTGAATGAAATGTATTAGCTTCTGCTGTAGATTGCATTATGCATCTATAAATGTTTTATACTCTGTGGATTTTTTTTATTATTGTTTATGTTCATGGGGCTTATATCCCCACTTAAATGATAGCACCAACGCCTTAGTTGCGTCCTCTCGGGTGGGAGGGGACATGACAACTAATATGTAGAAATCCTAGCTTGGTTTGGAGAAAATGGGTCATAGCATCAGCTAAATGGATATTTAGTTTTGGCATTGAGGAATCATGCACAATGCCTAGCAATAATTGAGATTTAGGCGGCCCTTGCATGCCACTAGACGTTTCTGCGGAATGCAGCGGCATCTGATAGGGACCATATGTGCAATATGAAGTAGCTGGCAGATTGTTGAAAGTATCTCTCTGCAAAGGACTGACACTATGGGATGTTATACCAGAACCATTATTATCAGAATAAGGATTATAAGGCAGTGATGATACAGGTCTATTTGGAGCACTCCATGATAGTCGTGCATAATCACCAAAATGGATGGTAATCTTGGTGGTTACTTATCAAAAGTGTAAAGACCTTCTGTGTGTCCCACCCCAGAGCCAGAAGGAAGCCATCATACCACCCTTATAGCTAAATTTTTTTCCTTCCAACCTGTAACCATTCATATGTGCAGTAGCTTTAACAACACAGTGGATGTCATCAAATTTTACAAAACCATATCCTTTGCTTGAACCATTCACATGGTCCCTGATGACTTTAGCTTCAACTATTCTACCAAAAGAGGAGAACAGATTAATCAATTATTCTTCATCCATGGTAGGAGGGATGCATCCCATGTGAATGTTTGAGTGATCAGTTTCTTTACCATGACTATGTTCTAAATGAGGTCCCAAACCCATATGGGAAAAGGAAGGACTGTCAAAACTAGATTCCACACCGACATGTGAAGCGTAGGGGTTGTATACATATGGATGAGTACATTGTATGGAAGAGGTCACAAATCCACTGCCCTTATTTATATCAAGAACTATTCCAACACTTCCATCACATGTGTGCTCCAAGCCTTTAGCTAAACATGACATATAACCATCTCTAAGACCCAGTAGTTGATTGGACTGTCTTGGAAGCCCAGACCTACTTTTTTCCAAATATTCCTTCCTTATCTCAGGTCTTATTCCATCTTTCCTGCTTTCTGGATGTTGCAAGGCTCCAGTATTGTCTGTAAGACCCACTAATTGAGTAGACTTCCTTGGAAGCCTAGACCCACTCTTTTCAATAGATACCTTCCTTATCTCAGGTTCTATTCTAGCATTTACATTTTTCGAGTCTTCCATGCCTCCAACTAACCATGAGATATAACTATCTGTAAGACCCAGTGGTTGAGTGGAATGTCCTGGAAGCCGAGACCCACTCTTTTCAATATATGCCTTCCCAGGTAATATTCCAGCATTTTGATTTTCTAGGTGTTCCAAGCCTCCACCTAACCATGACTTATAATCATTTGTAAAATACAGTTATTGAGAGGATTGCTTTGGAATATGAGACCCCCTATTTTCCATCGATGCCCTCGTTATCTCATGTCTTATTCTAGTATTTCCATTTTATGGGTGTTCCAAGCCTCCCGCTTGAGCTAACCATGACAACTAATTGTTTGTACAATCCAGTGGTTGAATGGACTATCTTGGAATCCCAGACCCAATATTTTCCATAGATATTATTGATCTTCATGTTCCAAGTTCAAATCATAAATCATGGGGGTTAGTAGCATCCACCTTTGCACCCTGCAATGATGCCTTCATTGGATTATTAATGGTTGAATGTTCATCACCACATGCCATCTTGGATAAGCAAAAACCCTGTAAAATAATTTTAAGTGGTATTTTTATGCCATTCATTTTAAGTGGGTTTGCAGAGTGATCTTCATTGAATGGATCTAAGCTTCATTGCCTCCATACACTGTTAGTTTCCAGCACAATGGTTAGGGGATAAGAAAAAACTCAGTAAATTCATTTAAAGTGGTATTTTTATACCATTCACTCAAGTGGGATTGCAGAGTGATCTTCATCAAATGGCTCTGAGCTTTGTTTCCTCCATACATTGGTGATTTCTATCACAATGGTCTTTCATTAAGGATGTCTACACCATATTTTACATGATCAAACCTCTAACAAAAATCTAGCAGTCTCCCCATAGGGAACAAACTTAAATTGTAAATGTTTTTCTATGGAAGAGATGGTGTTTAAAACTTAAATAGACCTCCACCATCAAGGTTAATCTGTGATGCCATTACATGCAGATTTTGATAAATATTTGGGCAGAGGCCTCGGATTGTATTCATTTTCTGGTATGAGCATGGATGAGAGCTGGATTTTCTTATAGACTACTGTATTTTCCTGATTATTAGCTAACAACGTGGCATTCATGTATTTTCATGTGTTCATGGTGTGATAGTTGTTCTTACTTTTTGTTCCTTGCATTCAGTTTTCTAATTGTTTGAGCGTTTCTATGTTATGTACTCTTGTGAGGAGCTACATGGTTAATGGATTGCAATTGTTATGGAATGTACAATCATAACATACTGATGTGTTAATCATATTTCTCTTAAGTTTAGGCTCTCTACAACACCTCCAACAAGACTACTACTTCAAACCCCAACTAAGTATGATTCATGACATCCCAGTCAAGATATCCTAATCATCATCTCACTCAACCTTGCATATATCATTTCTCTTTCCTAAAGAAGCTTTTCTCTAGCTCTAATATTCCTTGTATTTATTCTAAACCCCAAGTTGTTATATTGAGGCTCTAGTTATGGAGATCTTTTACCATCCTTTGATTCAACAATAACAATTCCAATTTGAAGTCTATGATTGATAAGAGAGAGCTTAATACTTAGTTCCTGCAGTACAAGGTCTACATCAGCTAACTTCTTCGTAAAATATGGAAGTTCTATTTGACCTCGAATTGGAATTTTTGGTTCATATGAATCCCATATTGATATTTTATTCTTACCACTACATTCACCTTCATTTGCTAGCATTGAAATTTGTGGTTCTTCGACAACCCATCTTGATCTCTTCTTCTTACCACTACATTCACCTTCATTTGCTACTCCTCCTTTGATTAGATGGCTTTGGACTCATGATCCTTTTAGAGTATAGTATGAACATAGATAACTCTTGGTAGCAAAGTAACATCTTGGATCATGAGAGGCATTCTTTTAGATAAGAAGGGGAATCATCTGAATTGGTTTTTTTCAATATCAACTTTATCACATATAAGGGTCACTTGGGTAGTTCCTTTGTAATGCATGAGTAGAAAAATTTATGTGCGAGAAGACAAAGTTTCTTAGCTGATGTCTATTGATTACCAATGTTTATATAGTGCACTGAACCATTTGATGCTTCCTTTAGTTGCAAAATATCATCTTGGATCTTGAGAGGCATTCTTTTAGATAAGAAGGGGAATCATCTGAATCGGGTTTTTTCAATATCAACTTTATCACATACAAGGGTCACTTGGGTAGTTCCTTGGTAATGCGTGAGTAGAAAAATGTCTATGTGAGAAGACAAAGTTTCTCAGCTGATGTCTATTGATTACCAATGTTTATATAGTGAACTGAACCATTTGATGCTTCCTTTAGCTGTGTTGCTACATGTGCACACAGTAGTCCTCGGATGGTTGATTGTGCATACTTAAGTCTAATTAATTAATGATCTTATTATGCGAAAGAAATTTAAGTGATTTTATAGTGAATTTTACATGTTTTTGTTATTTGGGAATGGTTTTCTTAGTTGGTCTGTTGGGATCAGATTGTGCCCATGCAAGAGGCAACAACCATTGCATGCTCTATCATATATAAAAAAAATTATGTTGAAAAGTAAATTCAGATTGGAATTTAGTGCATGCAGTTGTAGCCATAAGCTGTAAACATATTATTTTTGACATTTAATGGTTTCCATGAAATAAAATTTTATGATTATCAAATTGTTATTTGTACTTTTGACAATAATGGCAATTGATAACTTAATACCAAACATAGTTGTGGATTTCCCAAAATTATTTGCATTTCCATCTTATTCATTAAGTGAGAGCTAATGGAGAACATAAGGTGGAGGGAAACTTGGTATATTGTCCATGCTTGACAAAACCACGACCTTTGTGGGTTGTTTGGATAGAGTCATGGATGGTCACTTGGCCCACATTGGAGGAAGATGAGTTTGGGACACCATTTGCTCATCCTTTGCTTCTATATAAACTGAAATTCTCCTTTCCATGGCATCAACCGCCATAGCATAGATATTTTTTACAGCTAAAATTCTTACCAAAGTGTTGAATCAACTTGTATGTGATAACAATTGCTTTTTTCTTTTTGTCCATTTATAATTTTATTGCATGTACAGGAATAAAAAGTTTCCAGTTTGGACCTTCCTTATTTGGTGATGATAAAACTTATTGTTATTGTACGGAACACCTATGGACTATATACCTTGAGAGAGAAGATAAAAGTTTGACCCTTGGTCTTGTGAGTAAAAGGGTTGTTTCCCCACCTTTATTGTACACCTTGGTCTTGTGGGTAAAAGGGTTATTTTTGTACCTTGATGGTACACCTTGGTCTTGTGGGTAAAAGGGTTGTATTCCCATTTAGTTATGACCACTCTTGTTGACCTTTGATATTATTTTGAACCTTGTTGGTCCTTATGCTAGCTATTTGGACTAAGTTGTAACCTTTTTCGAGCTACTAAGTTGGGTTGTGACCTCTGTTGAGTCTGTTAGACTGAACCATGCATGTTCCTTGGGTTTCCTTGACTCGATATGTGGTCTAATGATTGTTCTGAGTTCTTTTCTATGAGTGTAACATTGTTGTTGGTGTCTACCATGACCTTTGAGGTTACTAGTATTGAGTCGTGACCTTGTGGGTTGCCTTGGACTAAATTGTGACCTATGCTAGGACAAAACCATGATCTCTTTGGGTTGTTTGGACAAAACCACGACCTATGTGGGCTATTTAGACAAAGTCGTGACCTCTGTGAGTTGTTTGGACTAAGCCATGATTTTTTTTCAACTGCTAAGATGGGTTGTGACCTTTGCTACGGAACCATGGTTGTTCCTTGGGATGCCTTGACTTGATCTGTGGTCTGTTGACTGTTCTGAGGTATTTTTTGTGAGTGTGTTGTTTTTGGTGCCTACCATGACCTTTACTAGGGTTGTTGTGATTCTTGTCCATCCTATTGCATCATGTCGAGCCTGTTTAGACTTTATAGAGGTTTTGTGTGCTCCTTTTCAACCTCCTTGGGGATGATACTATGTATGGAAGAGTGTCGTAGTCTGATGGACGTGCTAGAGTGTGGTTAAGCCTGCCTCTGCACATTTGAAATGAGCTTCTATTTGCTTAATGTATGACTATCCTTAAAGACTCTCATTTACTGCAGCAATGGGATTGAATGTTCATCCTCATTTCTAGATTGTTTTAATTAATACCTTGAGGTTTGTATTTGTCTCACTCTAGCCTGCATCTACCTATATATATCTCTCTCAGGTATGTCAATTGTTTCGTTAGTGACTTTTATCCTAAGAGACCAAGTTTGATCAAAATATATATCTGAGTATATAAAGGAAAGTCTAAACCACATTGTTTTCTTCTTTTTGTCCATTTATAATTTTATTGCATGTGTTTGACTAATTCTGTTGTACAGCTATGGGACTCTGCATCCAATAGGCAGGTAGAGTAAATTACTACTTTCATGTTTTGAATTTTTTTTTTTAAATAGTGGCATTACATGTGGGTATTTTGGGCAAAGTTGAACAGTTGTGGGAGATTTTCTAGTTCTCTTTCGAGGTATATATGATAATGGGATTGGCATAGTATATTTTTAACTTTTATTTTATTTTATTTATATATCAATCTGAACATGGTTTCTTTCCTTGATTGCAAGTTAGTGGTTGTTTAAGTCACCTCTGGATAAAATGATCACATAAGTATTCATACTTCTTGTCAGCAAGAAAACTCAAAGGTATTGTTGCTAATATTTCATCTCATTTCATTTCCATTTATCTAGTGGCTAAGAATACTTACAGCTAATGTCCATTCCTCTTGATGTGAAATGGAATTAGTAGTATATTTCTTTTTACTATTCTATATACATTTTGGGTGATGAGTTGCTCCATTGGAGACTAAAGAAAATTACAAGGGGCCCTATCTTGTTGATTCCAAAATTTCTATAAGATTTTTTTTAATATTTTAGAGATTATTTTTCCTAGGATGGGCATATACATCCTAGGAATGAACATCCAAATCTTATAAAAACTCTCCAAATGTTGTCTAACAATATGTCCATCCATTCTAATATCATGCAATAAGTAAATGATGTATTGGTTTATTAGATGTGGAGATTTTTTGTACATATATTTTAAATATTCCAAATTTACTAGTTCAAGTTTTGGTCCTTTGAAGTTAAGATGCACATCCAAATATGATTTAAAGTATCTGAAGGTTTTGTAAGATGTTCATGGAACCTGAGAGAAACATGCACCTATGTTCATTTTACAGGGATGGTGGCTTGGTCCACATTGGAGGAAGATGAGTTTGGGACACCATTTGCTCATCATTTGCTTCTATATAAACTGAAATTCTCCTTTCCATGGCATTATCCACCATTATCTTCAAGTTACTTATGAATTTTCAGTCAACTTCAGATAACTTGGCATGACTCTAGATGACTCGATATATAGTTTAACAATGGATGCATGCTTGCCATTCCTATAAATTTCTGGGATTTTTGCATTTTGCATCATTCAAGCATACAAAATCATGATTACAAAGTTTCTATAGATCCATAATGGCTTACCTTGTACTAGTCATTCAAGTTCCTCAACTGCTTTTATTAAGTGCAAAAATATATTTGCACTTAATAAATGCAGTTGAAAGACTTGAAGGACTAGTACAAGGTAAGCCATTATGGATCTATAGTAATTTGGTAATCATTATTTTGTATTCTTGAATGATACAAAATTTGTTTGAATATCATCATTGTCAAGCAATAACAACTTATTAAAGGGTGTTATCTCAATGGTAGAGCACCTGCCTAATTATAGGCAGGAGATTGGTGGTTCGATTTCTCTGTACCCTATCATAAATTAGTGACTAAAAAAATGACTATATTCGCATATATACAACTATTAGTAGCTAATTTCCAGTATCTTATAGTGTGACTAACGTTTAGTTGTATTTAGCTTAGTCAATAATATGTTATCATCTAGTAGTTTATTTAGTCATATATTTGGTCATTTATTGTGGCAATCAATGACTAAATCAATGGCTTATAAGTCAACCCATTACCAAGAGTCATGACTAATTAGGGAGAACAAAGGTATTAAGTATATCATAAAAATAATGATTGTAATAATAGGTGGTATTTAAAGACATTATAGCATTGAAGCAAAAGTGAGCATAGCTCAACATAAAAAAACACACAAAGTGTTGGGACGCCTAAGTAGGAAAGCACCCAAGAACTAAACAAAGACAAATGAATAGGTGTGAAAGCACCATTTTCCATTAAGATAGAATATATATTAATACAATATGGAGTGACGCTTGGTTTCATCTTCCAAGTCGTCACTTGGACTTGTCATAATTGTTCGTCTTTCTTTGATATTACCTAACCTAAAGGATTATGTTTCCAACATTCCCCCCCTTAATTTGAAGGGGTGCATGTGAGTCCAAGTAGAGAGCTGAAAACAGGAAGTGGATAGTTGCCAAAGGTTGGACATTTTCGACTTGACAATATGAATTTGCCAAGTAAGCTGGCATAAGCTTACGTCTTCTGCTAAATATAAATGCTCTCTAAATTGGTGGTTTTGGGTTGACCACAAACCAAAAAGGCTAGTAGAAACAACATAAGTTGATGTGTTCTATGAAGTGATTGCTTTTAGGATGACCACAAGCTTTGGAACTTAGCACTCACTCTAGTACTAGCTCGGTGGTTCCCAGTGGAACTTGGCGCTCACTCTGGTATTGGCTCAAGAGTTCCCTTTGAAAAATGGTAGTTCAAGGATGACCAAAAACTTATGTCTAGTAGAAGTTGTAAGTCTTCTACTAAATGGATGGTTTTAGGATGACCACAAACCAACTAAAAGAGAGTTGGAAACATGAAGTGGGCAGTTGTCAGATGTTGAACATTTCCTACTTGACAATCATTTTCCAAGTAAGTTAGCAGAAGTTGAAGTCTTCTACTAAGTAGTAAAAAAGAAGTGATCTTCAAATTAGTGGTTTTAGGATGACCACAAACCAACAGGTGCTCTGGAACATGGCTCTAACTTTGTTTTCTGGCTAGAGCTTTGACTCTCGCTTTGGCTCTTCTTGTTGGATATGGTTCTGGTTGTCGCTCAAGCTCACCTTATTCTAATTGTGGCTCGCGCTCACTTGTTCTGGTAGATGATAGGGATTCAAACTTCAAACCTCACTATGAATCCATAACAATCCCCATTGTCAGGTGTAAGGTGTAAGGTGAGAAGCATGAAAACTTTCAACTATAAAGAGATGTATTACTTTTTTTTAACCATGGGAACAACAACCTCCCAAAAGATGTATTACTTGAGACTTAATGACATAAAACTCATAAGGCTTTTTGAAACTCCACCCTTTAACAACAAGCTCAATAAACAAAAGGTATAGAGTTCTACCAAAAATACACCCAAATATAATTGTAATACAATTCAATTTCATCTCAAAGATTACTATTAATCTTACAAAATAACTATATGCAAAGAAAGTTGTTATGAACATGAACTAAGACATGAATTGATTTTGTAAGTATTGTAAAAGCTTGCCAAATAAAATACAAGCTACCGAAACCAACACAAATACATGGATTAGAATAAGATTTATTATGAAAAAGTAAGGAAGCAAAGCTTGGTGCTGCAAATGAATTCTTTCACATGTTGACCTTCAAATAAACAATTGTACCATTGGACCATTGTATAATATAATATACATGATGTCGTAAAACAATTCATCTCAATCCTTTATTGCATTCTCAGTACTCATAGCATCTCGTAATAGCATAGATGATAGCTGGAAACCACCCATAACCTCTAATCCAAGTGATTGTCAGTGCAACAAAGATCCATGCAAGACAGAAAACAATGCACAACAAAGATCCATGCAAGACATAAAACAATGCCTAGCGAGGTGGAAAAGGCACTATACTGCAACCGCATCAGATGAGTAGGTATCTCCCTCGATTCATGACCAGTCCTCACGCAGAGGTGAATACCAAATGCACAATGGATAGCAGAGATCGATACCTTACGCAGAGGTATGCCTCGAAGGTAGCGCATAATAGGGTTTCCACAGAAGCTTGTAGAGGTAACGGTTTCCATGTAATGATACCTAGAGGTGAATCGACAGGTACTACATAGAGAGGAATATGGTATTACCAGATGGAGGTAAATGCACTAAAGTAGATGCAGTCTTGGTAGACAATAGATGGAATCGATGTAACGATTCAAATCCATGCATAGAGTAACAATACGTAGATGTAAAACAGTCTAATGTAATGTACGGTACGTAGAACTGGCAGAGGGGGCAAAATACCACAATGCCCAGGACAATATGCAGATCAGGGAATTGCAAAGAATCTCTTTAAAATTTTGCAGCACACAGAGTTGGGAGGAGGGCACATTATGTATTGTTCTGACCATAGGCAACATAGCTCATAATAACTCTGTTGGTTTCATCTTTAAAGACATTCCGGGGAGTCCTTGGACTCTTCACGACTGTGCATCTCTCTTTAATATTACCTAACTCAAAAGATTAGGTTTACAGAATCCAAAAAACTTTCTTAATAAACATATCCATACGATTATCTATATATATATATGCACCAAAGTGTAACTAACTCTATTAAAGCAAGAAGGCCATGATACACTTTGCTTGTCTAGATTGCTTAATAATCTCCTTGAAATTTGCATCAACCCAAATATCTTAGTTGACCCAAGTGACTTATTCAATTCCTAGTCAACCACTTATTCAACTTTTCTACCCAATTGTTGGCCATCAAATCATTGTTTCTAAATTATCTAGAGGTGAGATGAACATGCTTCGTGTTTATTGGAGATGTAGCTGGGGTGGTTGGGAGGAATGAATATTACCCTCTCCACCTAGGTTCAATTCTTGTAAGTGACATGATGATCTTGTTGATCCTCTATGTAATTACCTTGATTCTTAAGAAAAACATGAACCACCATTTGAAAACAAAAGCATGTTTGATCAATTGTCCTAACAACTCTCCATCTACGCAATGATCTCAAGATTTGGGAGGTGGGATTATTGTTCTACGCCCACCCATAATTACAATTGCAAGTTCATCCATTAAAAGGCAAATCCACACTACATCCATGCCAACATCAACTACACTACAATTTTTTGTTTGTTTGGTAAAACAAGACCACCTTCTACTTTTTACAAGACTAGACAATGGACTTAAGCCAAGGTGAAACTCGCAGCTTGAAGTAGACTTTTTGTCATCTTCATACCCATTGTAATCCAAGTAGGTGTAATTGAGTAACTCAATCTTATAACAACAATACTCTATACCAAGCTAATAAGTACCCTCGATATATAAAATAAACCCTTTGTAGCCTTCCAATGACTCTCTTTTGGATCCTGCATAAACTAAGAGACCACACTAACAACAAAGGAAATATTGAGTTGACTATAAGTCCAATAAATAAGGCTATCAAAAAATTGCTTATAGAGAGTAGCATTGGCTTTCAAAGAATCACATTATTTAGTCACCTTCACTCCCCATCGGTAAGGTGTAGCACATGAATTAAAATTCTCCATCTTGAACCTTTGTAACAAATTCAACATGTATTTAAGTTGACAAATAAAGGTAACATCATCCATTTGTAGGACTTGGATGCACAAAAGTAAATGCAATAAACCAAGGTCAGTATCTAAAATGTATCTTTGAATTGTTTCTTAAACACAAAACTGAATCAATATTACTTCCAATAACCACATGGGATAGAACAATAGAGTTTACCATTTACATGCAATACATAGATACCATGATAAGTTTGGCAAGTTTAAAACCAAGATGAAGGAAAAAACAATCAATCTTTTCATATCATGCACTAGGGGCTAGTTTCAAAACATACAATAATTTGTTTAATTCATCAAAATGTAATAAATTAAGGTCAGTTCTCTCAAATGTATCTACAAACTATTTCTTCAAACCCAAAACTAAATCAATATTGCTTTTGGTGATGACTAGGCCATACACATAGAATGCATCAATTAGAGTTTAATCATTTATGTGTAATGCATAGATACTATGATAAGTTTGACAACTTTTGTAAGCAAGATCAAGGAAAAAGCAATTGACCTTCTCATGCCATGCCCTAGGGGTTTGTTTCAAATCATACAATGATTTCTTTAATCGACGGACAAGGTTGTCATATTTCTCAAAGTCATTGAATTGCTCCATATAAATATCCTTAGTGTGATCAACCTATAAGAAATCACTTTTGATATCCATTTGATGTACCTCCCATCCAAAACAATAAGTGAGTGAAAGAGTCACAAAAGAGTCAATCGAACATAATTCATCTTTGGAAAGGGGGCAAAGGTTTCACTGCACTTGATGCCTTTTTTATAAAAAATATCCTTTGCTATGAATCGAAACTTGTGCCTTTCAATAACAATTATGAATGTAAATATGGCCTTGTAGACCCATCGATGCTTCACTGCACTCTTTCCTTTTGGGCGAGGAACAAAATACCTTGCTTGATTTGTCATTAACAAATGGTACTTATAAGTCATAACATTCTCCCATTCATGTTGACCATGTGTATTTGCATATTTACCAGGATCACAAGCCTCTGGTGGACTTGCCATTAGATTAACACTACCAAATTGTGTTTAACTTCTAGTCCTTCTTGGAATTGTTAAAGTGTCATACATTAGCACCATTAGCTTCAATTGTATTGCTTGCCCATCTAGGAAGACAAACTCATTTTATTGAAGGATATCCTATACAAAAACCATCATCATTGGATTGAATAGGGTCCTAAAACTTGTGGTTGACTCTGTTGTAGAGGGTTTACTACAAGTAAATCGTAGAAAATGGGTTGATTTTCTAGTTGGCCATGTTATGTAGTAGTTAGTTAATCCAAAATTCTACAAAAGTCCAAAAGGATCATTTCTAAACAAGATAGAAGAGGAATTCAACAAAGAGACACCTGAAGTCTCCTCATTAAAGACAACATCTCACCTACATTAAATCTCTTGTTTAAATGGTTCAAATAGTCAGTAGGTGATGGGCATGAGTTTTTCCATCTTTTTGTTTACCTTTTCCTTCACTTTTGCATCCTTTTTACCATTGTTCACCTTCACTTTTGCATCATTTTTACCATTGTTCACCTTCACATTCAAGTATATCTCATTCTCTTTTGACTTTCATCACGGAGGTACTCTTTGATTTATAAAATGGAATTTAATTGATAAAAGTTTGAGCATTTTAGTTGGATTCTTATACACTTTGTATTTAACATGTAGGACAAGCTTTGTTACAAAAATCTGTTAGGATTATGTAATCCTCCCTTGACCACCATAGTCTACATGTCACTTTCTTAGCTAAGCAATATGTTGCCACTTCATTAGTGCCATGGATAAGTTATCTGGGGCCCACCTACCACTTGATGCACCTTCATGCATGAGTCTACCACTTGATGCACCTTCATGCATGAGTTTAGGAGCTCCAAAAACCAATCCCTGTATTTTAGGAGCCCACGCTGAGTCAAGGGAGTCCCACCATCATTTCACCCTAATATGTGTTGATTTATGCTTCAATGGGCCACATGTAGTTCACCTCTAGTTACCCTAGCGCCACTTGTGCATGATTCAAGGAGATTAGACGCCTTTTCTTACCTGCCTTGGTCAGTTAACTGATTGTGAGGTGTTTCAGTTGTCTGGAGTTACACTAGTGAGCCTCTAGTGATGATTTTTCCACAATTAATAATGTCCAAAGTAAGTCCAAGTCGTGGGATTCGAATTATCTCTAGTATATTATGGATGTATTTCCTACAATTTAATGATTATTTAGTTATGGTTATGTTGTCAAATTGTTGCCTCTTGTTTGAATAATTTCACCGTGAGTGTTTAAAAATTCTTGTACTCACATTCATCCTCATTCATTCATTCTTTCACATTGAGGTTTAATCCACCTTGATGATCTTATGGTATTGCTAATTTTACATGGTATCAAAGCTTGATCAACCATTTTCAATCCTCAAATACTTCCATTGATTCACCAGAAGCAATTGGGTTCCTCATAAATCCTAGTATCATCGAATTACTCCCTTTGGATTTATCCAGAGAAGTCTAGCCAGGTGTGAAGCACATTGATAATGTGCTCATGTCAAAGTAGAGACTAAACAAGTTGGTTAACCTTCGAATTGAAAGTTTTTTGAAGGTTATTTGAAGAATTCAAGAAAATTGTGTTGCTCCTGAAGCTACAAAATGGAGAATGCAACAACCTTGACACCGAGGATCCTTACACCCTTCAATTACTTGGATTGCAAGGGAGATATGCAGATTGCGTTGCGCAACAAAGGTTTGTGTAGAGTCACAATGGGAAAGGAGGTCAAACCCCAACAACCATTAGATAAATCTAAGTACCTAAACAAATTGGTTGAATTCTTTGGTTTCATGTGCATTCATATCTCCTGGGAGTTACTCTTCCACCTTGATGGATTAAAAAACCAAGGGAAATATGGCAGAAGCTCGAATCACTGTTTGACAAGTAGGATGAGCTGAGAGGCCAAATTTTTGAGAATGCGTTGATTTCCCTTCAACTCAATAGCTTCGAAACCATCCAATAATTCTTCTCCAAGTTTAATTCTTTGGCCATGTAGTGCAAGCAATGTGGAATTGACAAGAAGGATGAGCAATTGGTGCTCTCCATTTTGAGCAAGCTTGGCCCAAAATTTTTGGTATTTTTCCACCTTCCACTTCGGGAAACTGACAACCCCAAACTAGAAAATTCCCTCGATTGATGCATTCAATGAATGCCTCATCAACAAGACAAGTTTATCCAAATGGGATCCCTCAAATCCTCCAAGAATCAAGCTCTTTTGGATGGGGAGACCAAGAATGCACAAGCTAAAGGGAGAAAAAAGGGGAAGCACAAAAAGAACACTGAAACCAAACCAAAAGAGAAGTGAAATTCTTCATCCAGAGCCTATGGTTCTAAGAAGGATAAGCATAAAAAGTTTGAAAAGACGAAGTGTCTGTATTGCAAGAGAGGAAACCATCCAGAGAACCTATGTATGAAGAAAACAATAAATAAGATGTTAAGACGTGTTGAACAACATAATATTACCCTCCCTCATGGCACACGGAAGATTGATTCTAGAATTAAGACTGAAGATCATGAGAGATTCCATGCACTGAAGGCTAGATTATCACAATCAGAAGACTTACTCATTGATTCAGGAGGCTCCAATCACATGGTTTCCTCCAAAGAATCATTTTCTTCTCTAGATCTCACTAATGGTCCTAGCATACACATGGGAGATGACTCCAAAATCCGAGTTGTTAGGAAGGTTTCAATTCAATTTGAGCATGGAGTGTTCAATAATGTCCTATATGTGCCTTCCTTAGAGGCAAATCTATTGTTTGTATATAAGATGACCCATATAGGTTCACCAAAGTGAGTTATATTTGAACTTGACACAGTTGAGATCTCATAAATATCTGTTGGGAAGTTGATAACAAAAGGAGTTGCAAACCATGCCTTCAAGGAATACGAGTTCTCACATTTTTTTTCCATACACCAAAGTGCCCTATTGATTCATACTAATGAAATAAGTAGAATCTGGCATGAGATATCTGTCTATTTAAATTTTTAATACCTCCAACATGTGTTGTTGGCTTTTCTGTCTCCTTGTCCCTTTTTTCAAGGATCCCGACCCATATTCAGTCCCTTCTACTCAGCACAACAAAGCCCAAGATATTGGCCCGATGGAGCAGAGCTCAGCTGGTAGCACCTGCGACGTACATCCCGTCTCACCCAAGATATCTCTCTTGATGGGTAACTGCTAGAACCACGTTTCTGCAATTGTGTGGGAGGGTGTTTTGTACCTAGCTCTACACCAAGGCTTCCAACAAAGTCCAGGGGTGGATTTCCTATGTTCATTGTGCTCAATAGCTAGGCTGCACCCCAACCTTCCTTATGAAACTCATTGGATAAACAACAGACATACAACATAATCACATCCAGTAATACAAGGAAACCAACATACATCTATTCATTTATAAGTAAACTTACAACCATCCATTCAATGAAACATTTACACATGTATCTAAGACACTTTCAACATTCACATATATACACCTAATATAATGTGGAAACCCATTCGAGAAAAAACCACATGGTGCTCTTAATTTGGCATGAGGAAATCGATGCACCTTTCATCTGTGCACTAAGCTACAGACTCTTCTTAAGATCTTCTTCTCTAACTTTATAGACTCTTCCTTCCTCTCATGCTCTCTGATCTTCTCTCTCTTTCTCTTCCTACTCTACTTCTGCTAGTTTTCTGCACACAACCTGGATTGACTCGTCCTTCCCTACTCTTTTGTGCACTCAGCTATAGAACCTTTACTCTGATGCACTCAACAATATAGAGCCACCAACCAAGAGCTCACACTTTGTAGCCAATGATAGCCTTCAAAAACTGGTTGTAGAGAGAATTTCTAACACTGACTATTGGGAGCATGTCTAACACTGACTTTCAGGATAATGTCTAACCCGCATACAGCTTGGGTTCCTTGTTTTATAGCCCCATTACAGACTCGATACAACTCACATACGAACTTGATACCGACTCGATACAGACTCTATATAGACTCTTTACAAACTCATTACTGTCACTTTCTGAATCGACTTACTATATGTTGGGCTTAGGGCAGACCCGGTTTCTATACTATTATCTTCGCACCAACAAAAGACCCACACTGTTGGCCCTTTCGGCAACAACCTGCGAGCAGGTTACAGTCTCACCCGAAACAGCTATGGGGTGCCACAAAATCATGTTTCTGCAAGCAGAAGAGGGATATTACTGTACCTTTAGCCTTAACAAAAAATATTTATACAAAACAGAGCTTCGACATTCACTTACATAGCTTTGCAATTTAGATAAAAGAACATTTCTTGCTTAACACTTAACTGGGAATTCACAACGAAGTTAATATTTAACAGTTATCTTACTTTAGCATTCACCTACTTATTAAAAGCATAAAAACTTAACAGCACAAAAACACAGAACCACCACAACACAAGATATACATGGTTCACCCCCAGTGCAGGGGCTACATCCACAGAACTGTGTTTATATTCAACTCTTTACAAAATCACAGTTTTGATCTGCGCACTCAGCTGTAGATCCTCTCAATCACCCAAAACTACGCACTTAGCTGCAAATCTGTGCACTCAGCTGCAAAACCTTTCTTACAAAACCCTCTGCGCACTCAGCTGCAGAGGTCGTCCACGCACACAGCTGGGACTTAACCTTCCTTCAAAACCCTCTGCGCACTCAGCTGCAGAGGTCATCCACGCACACAGCTGGGACTTAACCTTAAACCCTAAGATAGATCTTAGCTTCGCATCAAATTATCATCATCATAAACCTTGAAAAGCCTAACCCAACTCCTTTACATAAGTGCCTATTTATACAAGTGCACTATTACAATACCATGGACTTAAACCATGGGCACCCAAAAACCATGGTACATTTAAAAAAAGAGGGGCTTTGACCCAACCCTGACACCCCTAAGACTATTTTGAGTAGCAACTCCGCTTACAAGCTTCCACCAAAACCCCGGAGTTACCAAAATTCAGGATCGTTAAGGTCTGCGCCCCGACAGGCCCCTAAGACTCACCAGTGTCCCGTCCCGGGACACTCTGCTGCTTCTCCGGAGGGAGAATCTTGTTGTTAAAGATAGTAAACTGCTTGTTGAGGCTGCGCATGACATCTTCAGTTGTGTGCTCCTTCTCTGCTAACTCCTTTTGCACTCTGTCGAGTTCTGTATCCGTCTGCATATCTGTAAGCATCATCTTTAATACTCCTGCCATCTTTCTCCCTGATATGTCTGTCATCATCGTCATCCCTTCTGCTACTTGTACCATTGCCATGGCTTGCTCTATCCTTCATCCTTTCATCCTTAGTAGAGTTCCTGTGTTCCCTATGACCGTCACTCATTCTGTTATCTTCCTCCTCGAAATATCTTTCGGCATCATCTTTCTCTTCGTGCCACTTAGAGGGAACTTCTGCCTTGAACTTCTTCCTGGTTGATCGTGTCTGCATTGGTTGATTCGACACTAGGGGAGTCTCTTCGCGGGGTGCAGATGCAGGTGGATTGCTCATAAGGTTCTGCAAACCCCTCTGTCTAAGTCCTCTCAATACTTCCTGGACTTCGCAATCACCTGACATGGGCTCAACTCAAGACAAATGCTTAATGCGACATTCACAGTCCTGGGTGTCTTCTTATAGAATCCAATGACCCAAATCTGTCATAATTGTGTAAAAAAAACACCAGATCTGACCGAACGGCGGTAGATCTTGTCCACACGCCGCTAGATTTCCCAAAATCTCATTATTACAGGCAATTGTTGCAGTGAGCGTGCTGACGCTGCCAAATCCAACGAGCACATTTTAAGCTTCGACACACCTTTCTTCTTCACCACAACCACTAACTTCATCTTCGCCAAAATAAGGACCTTCGACACACTATTGACCTTCGACCCATCCTGACACAAGCTCCAACAGAACTTCGACCTTCGAACTTTGACAGCCTTCGACACTTCGTAAATTTGAGAACAGCTTCATTATAGTCTAGTACCCAATTTCAACTATTCTTGGTACTTAGACTCTCCTTCTTGCTGTTACTTTTGATTAGGGGGTCCAGGCTTATCCCTATACTTCTTTAATCTACTTCCATTCACCATAGAAGGTCAAATTTCTCCATTCAATTTAGCTAATTGGATTGCACCACCATCGGTAACTTGCTGAACTATGTATGGTCCTTTCCAATGTGTCTTGAACTTACCTGGGAACTTCATGAATTTACTGTCATATAAGAGCACAAGATCCCCAATCTGGAATTGCTTTTTCTTAATGTGTCTATCATGCCATGCTTTTTCTCTAGCTTTCTGTACTTGCTGCTGGAAACCTGCAATGAATCTGTCTTCTTCTAGTTCTAGTATCTTTGCCAGCCTTTTTTTTAACATAGTTGGGTCATCCATCTCTGTGAAGGCAGATATTCTGAGGCTAGGAACAATGTACTCCATGGGTATAACTGCTTCTTGTCCATATACCAGCCTAAAAGGTGTATGGCCTGTCAACTTCTTGCAAGTTGTTCTATAATCCCATAATACTACTGGAATTCTAAGATCCCAATCATTTCTGTTAACATTGCAAACCTTCGTCAGAACGTGCTCAAGGATCTTGTTAAAGGCTTCGACGGTTCCATTTGCTTAAGGATGGTAGGTAGTACTCTTCTGATAATATACTTGAAATTCTTCAGTCAATGCCTCAATAGTCTTATTTAGGAAATGTGATCCTTGATCACTCATAAGAATTTTAGGACACCCAAACCTGGACAAGATATTATCAAATATGAACTTTGAAGCTGTAGCAGCACTACAGTTCTTGACTGGTTGAGCTTCGTCCCAACGGGTAAGGTAATCAGTTGCTGTAATAATGTATCTTGCTCCATATTTCTTTGCAGGGGGATTGATTGGTCCAACAAAATCAATAGCCCATTTGTCAAATGCTTGTAAAGTTACCTATGGAACTAGAGGCATCTCATCCCTCCTGGATGGTTTGCATGTCCTTTGACAGATATCACAGCAATGGCAATACTCTCTTGCATCCTTATGAATTGTGGGCCACCACAATCCAGCTGTCAGAATCTTCTGCACTGTAGCTTTTCCTGCATAATGACCTCCTGCTGCTCCAGAATGTGCCTCAACCAGAATCAATGGCTTTTCATGCTCTAGGACACATCTGCGCAGTATTTCATCTGGTCCCATCTTATATAGCTGTCATGCTATCAAGGTAAAGTCAGCTACTCTAACCACCAGCTGCTTCTTCTGCTGTGTTGTCATCTCAGCAGGTGCAAAACCTGTAGACAAGTACTGAACAATATCCTGAAAGTAGTCATCGACCATCTGGATGGCAAACAACTGGGCATTAGGAAGACCTTCGTCCAAACTAGTGGGCTCTTCTCCTGACTCGAGCCTCAGCAAGTGGTCAGGCCCTAGGTTAAGTCTTCCAGGCTTAACTATGATCTCAAAGTCATACTCTTGAAACAAAATCATCCATCTGCATATCCTTCCACCTAACACAGGCTTGTTAACCAAATACTTCAAAGCAGAATGGTCAGTGAACATCTTAAAATGAGATCCTAACAGATAATGGCGAAACTTCTGCAAGGCATAAACCATAGCTAGACCTTCTTGTTCTGTCGTAGTATAATTCTTTTCTGCTGTGGACAATTTTCTACTTGCAAAAGCAATAGGGTGATCGATATTACCTTCACCTGACTAAGCCAATACTATACCCAGAGCAATGGAGGATGCATCGACATGCACATGAAACTCCTTATTCCAGTTAGGGAATACTAAGATAGGGGCAGTTACCATCTTTTCGTTCAAAATATCCAAGCTTTCCTGACACTCAGGTGTGCACTCAAACTTAATATCTTTCTTCAATTTCTTTTCCATAGAGGTTGTAATCTGAGCATATCCTTTAATGAATTTTCTGTAATATCATGTATGACCTAGCGTAGTGCGAAGTTGCTTAACAGACTTTGGAGGTGGCAAGTTCACAATAATAGCTATCTTCGCGGGATCCATCATCAATCCTTGCTTACATACAATGTGACCTAACAGAATTCCAAAAGGTGCACAAAAGATACACTTCTTCAGGTTCAATGAAATCTGATGCTCTCTACACTTATCCAACATAAGTCTTAAACTGTCTATATGATCTTTCAATAAACCAAAGATAGTCCAATCATATAAGTAAACTTCCAAGAATTTATGTATAAATTCCTTGAAGGCAGATATGACTATTCTGGAAAACATAGCAGGTGCATTCTTCAATCCAAAGGGCATAACTGTATACTGAAAAGATCCCATTTCTGTAGCAAAGGTTGTTTTATGTCGATCCTCTGGAGCAATTTTGATCTGATGGTAACCTGAAAATCCATCAGTAAAAGAGTACACTTCTTGACCTCTGACATTGTCTAAATTTCATCTGTAAAGGGAGTAGGAAAAGGATCATGTAAACAGGCATCATTCAGCTTTCTCAGATCGACATAGATTCTGATTTCTCCTTTGGTCTTCTTTTCTTGTACCACCATAGGATTGACCCATTCGGACTCTTCGACAGGCTCAATGATTCCTACAGTGAGCATCTTATCTAGTTCCATCATGACTTTTTCTTTATACTTAGGGTTCAGCCTATAAGGGCACTACTTCATAGGCTTCGCATCAGCTTTCAAAGGGATTTTTATCGCTCATATATCACCAAGAATACCTTTCATTTCTGAGAACTTCATCGGAAATAAGTCCTGATACTCATGGAGAAGTTCAGTTACTTTGCTCACCATTTCTTCATCCCAGTAATCTCCAACGGTGGCGTACTTAGGCATTTCTTCTGATCCAATGTTTACTTTCCTTGTCTTCAAGGGCTGAGTCACTTCAGGTGCTTCGACTGCTGGTTCATGTACTTCGCAGTGTCCTTCTGACTCAGGAATATTAATGTTGCGCGGGTCATCATCCTCGTCAATTGCGAGGTTATAACATGCTACTGCATTAGCTTCTTGTTCCTTCCAATCAGGTTGGTACTCAGCTATTTCTTTATCATCAAACACATTAGTATGGATCAACCTAATAGCTGCATCCAAAGCAGGACAAACCTTGTTAATAGAAAATGTAAGCACAAAACTATCACCAAGACTATCCCAACTTACAGTACCATGGCGAAGCTCGACCTCCGCATACCAGTTCTTTGCTATAGGTTCCAGAGTGTGCACAAACCTATGTACCCATTCTTCACAAGGTACATGCTTCCATGCTTCGTAGCACTGCTCCAAATGTTCCTGAGTGCTAGTCTTACCATCAAATATGCTATGCACCTCCTGAGGTTGATCCATGAATCTCAGGGGAAGAAACTTTTGACAGGCTCCCCAAGTATGAGTATACTTTTTATGACCATTCCACCATCTGGCTGCTGTGGCTCTGAATGTTGAATCTAGAGTCTCCATTTTCTGTGAATCTGGTATTAGCTCTAAGAATTGGACAATAAATTCTCCTGGGTCTGTCAAGCCATCAAAGGTAGGCGAGACTCTTGTCTGTGAGTCAAGCCATCTGAGAGACTTGGTAATTCTTGCACATCGATGTCCATGTAGCTCATAAAGTCTATTCTGCCAATTCTCTAAGCCTTCGTCTGAATCAGTCATGCAGGAGTTGTCACACTGCCAACCCATTATGCCTTCAGTAGTAGGGTTAACATAGTCTTCTTCTTTAGCTGTAATGTTGTAGATATGATCCAAAACATCCTGATCTTCATCTCTGACTGGCTTTGTATACCTTTCTGCTTGAGAAGGGTCCAATGGTACTATGACTCTCAAACCTTTCCCTTCAAAAGTCATATGTCTCTTCTTAAGGTTAATTACTGCATCATTGTTTATTGCCCATTCAATTCCTAGCAAGGCTGGATAGGGGTTGCTATCATCAATTATCTCAATGACTTCGAAATATGCTAAGGTACTAACTCCATCTATATCCACCGGTACACTAGGGAATCTTCCCAAGGGCACAATCTTCTGCTGATTGGCTAATCTCAACTGTATAGGGGACCATTCAAGCGTAGGTTTTTCTATTTGTTCCCATGTCTACCTAGATAGGACATTCACTTCTGATCCTAGATCTAAAATGATATCAGTCATGTCATAATCTCCTATCTGAGCATGCAATCTCATTTCTCTTCCAATCCTTCTAACTCTATTAACAGTCTTTTCCCTATCAGAGCTTCGCTGAGGTTCGCAAGATTGAATAACTTTCTATAATTCATTCAAAGCTTTCTGATTTCTTAATAGCTTGATACAACTCTGTAGAAATGATGACAGTGTACTTACTTGATCTGGCGAAGCTTGTTGTTGATGTTGTTGGGTGGTTGCTACTGATGTTCTCGGCTTAGCAAAGTCTTTTTGAGCTTCCATAAATGTTTATTTTTCTCTTCCAACATCAAATGCTGGGATTTTCTCTGGGGTTTTGCGGACCCAAGCCTCCTCAGGTTGCTTCTCCTTATTCTGCACTTTTGTCGTAGCTCCACTCCTTGTAACAACGTTAATGGCTGGGACAGATCTTTTCTCTACAGCAATCATCTGGACATTCGGACTGGGGTTGCCATTTCTTTCTTGGATCTTGGCTATCAACTATGGGCATTGCTCAATCACATGATCGACTGCTCTGCAATATCGACATGTCGTAGTTGGGTTCTGATAGTCTCTAGCTAGACGTCCTACCTGATTGCAATCATAGCAAATAACCTGGCCTCGACCTCCTCCAGGCATACCACCACGACCATGACCTCTGAAATTACCTCGACCACCGCGGTACCCATATCCATCATTGCCTTGTGCATCGGGTTGTACCCTATAAGCATCATAGGTTCACTCTCTCATGAGGTCAAAGCTGCGACATTCGTCTTCATTGTGTCCAACTGACTTACAGAACTTGCAGTAGGGGTTATTAGGTACTTGAACATATCTCTGCAGCAGATAGCAATCTTCAGGTTGATGCTGGCCAGTTGTTCTACAGATCTCGCAATATAGAATAATAGGATTAAATGGGTTTGGTGCACCAGTATTCAGGTAATTCCTTAATGCGGGGCATTGTTCTTTGTCATGACCTTCTGTCTCACATCGTGTACACCAAACCTCTTCTCGAATGGCTTTCCCTTTTTTCATGTCATGAAGCTCTAAACCCATTTCTGCCAACTGTGCTTGGATTTGTGCTATGCCAGAATTATCTTCGACAGGAGCTGTTTCAAGCTTCATAACAATTTCCAAAGCCTCTTGCTGATCAGCAACCTTCAGTTGCATGACTGGAGTTCTGATATGAGGTAATAATGCTGCAATGAACCATTATTTATGTTGTTCTGGTCCAATAGTGAAGCTAACTTGCTCTAGCAGAACTTTGAACCTCTTATCAAAGTCCCAAACTGATTCACCGCACCTCTACTAAATTTCTTTCAGTTCAGTTATGCATTATGACAATGATTTAGGCTTCTTGAACTCTTTGATCATTGATGTTTTAATGTCAGCTAAGACATGGTTCTGAGTACTGGAGAACTTCATAAACCAGGTCAAAGCCCGGTCTCTGAAAGAAGTGACCAGCTGCGCTCTTCTTATATCTTGGTCCATAATATTCTTAGCAGTCCCAACAGCTTCGCATAATAACCAAGACTGTTATGGATCTTCTAATCCAGTTCCTTTAAAGACTGGTAGTTTGATGTCATCATTCACATGGGCCATCTTGGATCTAGGGGGGGAGGGAGGGGGAGGAGGAGGGGAACTTGCTGAGGTAGACTGACCTGCGACAGGAATACTCGGTCTAGGGTTACTTTCATACTGCGACGGTTTCTCAGGGATAACAAATCTGCGCTGCGGAGTTAAAGGAGGGTTTCTAACAAAAGGGGTTTCTTCAGACTCATAGTCTTCTGGACTTACTGGGGTATACTCGGTGTTCTGCCCTAGGGTATAGGATTCAAGAGTTCTTTTGTATCTTTTACCGCTTCACAGCAAACCACTTTGCTCGTCGAAGTCACTTTCGCTTCCAACCATAGGTTAGTAACAGTAAATCTAGCAATCTGATTCTATAAGAAATATGCCTTTTTCATCCAAGAGCATTTTAATGTTCAAACTAAATGAATTCAAGAACTTACCCCTTGGTCCTTTGAAAAACTGTCGTTCAGCTTCACTGAAGGAAGTACTTGTGTCGATGGCGAACTCCATCACAAATGCTTCAAGGGTTCGTGTTGTCCAGAAATCAACAGCTCGTGATATCGCGTTGTTCATCCTTTTCAGTATATTAATTCTTGCTGGGGTCCAGTCCAGAAACTGGTCTTCTTTGAAGTTTGTCTTTCTTTCTGTCAACCTGGATAACCACTGGTGCAATTCTATGTGGATACTACCAAAGAAAATTTCATAAATATCAGAAAAATGTACCTTTGCAAGGAGTCATCTGAGCTACGACGAGGATCCTTATTTTCTTGTTCAGCAAATTTCAGATAGGTCTCTTCAATCCAGTCACCGATTTCTTTCACGGAGGGCCTCCAAAACATATCCCTCTAGGTACGACGTAGATCCCTCTTGAGCAGATACTGAGTTCAACCGGAAACGGAACCAATTTGTTGGGCTTAGGGCAGACCCAGGTTCTATACTATTATCTTCGCACCAACAAAAGACCCACAGTGTTGGCCCTTTCGGCAACAACCTGCGAGCAGGTTGCAGTCTCACCCGAAACAGCTATGGGGTGCCACAGAATCAGGTTTCTACAAGCAGAAGATGGATATTACTGTACCTTTAGCCTTAACAACAAATATTTATACAAAACAAAGCTTCGACATTCACTTAAATAGCTTTGCAATTTAGATAAAAGAACATTTATTGCTTAACCCTTAACTGGGAATTCACAGCGAAGTTAATATTTAACAGTTATCTTACTTTAGCATTCACCTACTTATTAAAAGCATAAAAACATAACAGCACAAAAACACAGAACCACCACAACACAAGATATACGTGGTTCACCCCTAGTGTAGGGGCTACGTCCACAAAACTGTGTTTATATTCAACTCTTTACAAAATCACAGTTCTGATCTGCGCACTTAGCTACAGATCCTCTCAATCACCCAAAACTGTGCACTTAGCTACAGATCTGCGCACTCAGCTGCAGAACCTTTCTTACAAAACCCTCTGCGCACTCAGCTGCAGAACCTTTCTTACAAAACCCTCTGCGCACTCAGCTGCAGAGGTCGTCCATGCACACAGCTGGGACTTAACCTTCCTTCAAAACCCTCTGTGCACTCAGCTACAGAGGTCGTCCACACACACAGCTGGGACTTAACCTTAAACCCTAAGATAGATCTTAGCTTCGCATCAAATTATCATCATCATAAACCTTGAAAAGCCTAACCCAACTCCTTTACATAAGTGCCTATTTATACAAGTGCACTATTACAATACCATGTACTTAAACCATGGGCACCCAAAAACCATGGTACATTTACAAAAAGAGGGGCTTTGACCCAACCCCGACACCCCTAAGACTATTTTGAGTCGCAACTCCGCTTACAAGCTTCCACCAAAACCCCAGAGTTACCAAAATTAAGGACCGTTAAGGTCCGCGCCCCAACACTATATCCAGTCAACAAGATGTATTTCCTATTCTAGCAACACCTAACAGGAGTCACTAACAGCCTAACTTACAAAGATACCTTCACGCGTGTGGTTTCTGTCGGTTCCAACCAAGCTTGTACCCACGATCATTAAAACCTGTCACTTTATCAGCAATATGCATTACTATCAATTCCATCCGTTATGTTATTTGCACACTTTTTGTTGCTTATATTTTGTTGTACCATCTCGTGTCGCACTCCATCTTTTTGTTGCAACTTACTTATCTGGCATGAGTTCCTCTTCCAACACCTTACTCATCTCTTTCACTTCCTCTATCACATCATCCTTCGTCTTCTTGCTTTTATGTTGCTTCTTCAGTCGTAGCTCCTTCTTCTCCTCCTTTAACTCTTCTTCATACTTAGGCAGAATTCTACATGAATTATGCCTTACTATATTTAGGCCCAATAGTTGCACAATGAATACATGGTTGAGGGATTGCCTCTAATCAAGTCACCTTAAGGTGTTTGCAAGGGCTTCTTAGTAGGTAAGCACCCAGAGCGAAGGTATGAATTTGGGAAGAAAAGAAGAGTTGCCTCTACACTTGATTTGGTACATAGCGATGTCTTCAAAACAATGCCTACAACATCCATGACTGGATCCAAATACTTTATGACCTTCATTGATGACTACTCCAGGTATTGTTGGATCTACTTACCTAAGTATAATTTTGAGGTGTTTGAAACCTTCAAAGTTTTCAAAGCCTTTGTTGAGAACACTCTTGGGAAGAATATCAAAGCACTCATATCAGGCAATGGAGGAGAGTACATAAAAAGAGAGTTTCAGTAGTTGCGTGCTTCATAAGGTATTCATATGCAACATTTAGTCCCATACACACCACAACAAAATGGTGTAGCTAAGAGGAAGGATTGATCATTGGAACAGATGGATACATGCCTTCTTGAAGCAAGAGATCTTCCACCATATATTGGGTTGAAGCACTGAACTCGATAAATTTAATGAAGCATAGGATCTTTAGGCCTGCATGAATTAAATGAGAAAAGAAGGTTGTAGAAGAGAGAGAAGAATTCAATAAAGACCGATCAATTACTCATGGCAAAATTGCACACACATGGAGACAAAATTGGAATAATCACATTACATTTATTAATCAGTATGAAATATGTAATATAATGATGTTATAAATAGGACAATTCGAATGCCTAAGATAGGATTCGAATCTACCAACTTGGACTGACTCCGAAGCCAACTCGGTGTGGGAAAATCACCAACAGAGCTCACTAATGCAACTCTGGATCACTTAATCAGTTCACAACCAGTTAATTGATGTAGGTAGGTGAGCAAATGTACCCTACCTTCCTTAAATTATGCAAACTAGTGCTAGGATGACTGAGAGTGAACTAACTGATGGGAACCAGAGCATAATTGAACATAATTGAACACTGACCAGGGTCAACTGCTGGAGAATCCTGGTGGCACTTAGAGTGGTTTCCTAAATTATAGGAATTGGTGCCTCGAGCTCCTAAACTCAATCAAATAGGCAAAATGAGGGGTAGGTGTCCCCCATGCACTAGTGAAGTGGCAATGACCTCCCAAGGTAGCAAAAGACAAATAGACTATGGTGGTCAAGGGATGATTAATTAATAATCCTACCACCCCCCCCCCACCTTAATCCTAACTTGGACAACCTGGGCCTTGGCAACTAATACCAAAGGTCACCCATACAATCTAAATCCATAAAATGACTGCTTAACAACCGATGAAACGAGGAAAATGTCATGGGAAACACACCCCCACCCTCAAAATAAGTAGGAAAAAACAGGTTCAAGCTTTCATACTAAGAGAAAAAAAATTATTCTTGAGTAAAAACTTGTGAAAATATTTTTGCACTCTGCATCTCTGTGGAGCAATAATGTAGTGTGATGGTTCTTGTGTGCACTAGTTTCACAGTACTGTGCATGTGAAACTCTCCACCTTATTCCAATCTGATGACAAATAGGAGAATAAATGTTGCCTTTGTCTCTTCTTTTTGGAGGAAGAGTGACATGATCCAATTTGTTCCTCAATGAGAATAATCATTGATCAGACCTTACCATCATGTAGCATCTCTCTGGGAGTTTGTAGCACCTCTTTGGAAGAAGTGAATTTGATTGACATAGCACAAGGCTGTCTTTTTTAAACTTAGATCTTGTTCTCCTCATGTCATATGACTCTCCAGTCATGTTCCCAGCTACATCAATAACCTTTTGAGCCCATTTAGGCCTAGAATTGGGAGTACGGACTAAATCTCGATCTGGATCTGATTGCACTTCATCTTCAATTCCTTAAAACGATTCAATTTGGTCCTTTGCTTCGGATTCTGAATCTGAAACATTAATGGAAACATTATCATATGCAAAAGGTTTAAGTAGGATGAATTTACTTTCCCTTCCAATTGGAAGTTGAGATGGAACTGGGTCTAACTATGGCATAAAGTGTGAGAATTCATTTGCCTTGGAGGCATGGTTTGAAACACCTTTCACTATAAGCTTCCCAGTTGAGATATCTAAGATCTTCATTGATTCAGGACCAAATACTACTTGCTTTCATGAGCCTGTATCAGTAATCTAGTATACATATAACAAATTTGTTGCTAAAGAGGGAAAATAGAGTACATTCTTGAACACTCCATGCTCTATCTTGATTAAAACATTTCCTTCAGCTTGGATTTGAGTGTCATATCCCATGTGAATACTTGAACCATTAGTAAGTTGTAATGAAGAGAATGATTCTTTGGATGCGACCATGTGATTGGAGGCTCAAGGCATGTGATTTTGAAAAACCAACATTCAATGCATGGCATCTCTCATCATGATCTTTAGTCTTGTCTCCAAAGTCAACCTTCCATGCGCCTTTAGGGAAAACAATATTGTGTTGCTCAAGGAGTTTTGACCTCTAATCTATGGTCTTCCTCATGCATTATTTCTCTTTATGGTTTCCTTTCTTACAATAAGAACACTTGCCCTTGTTAAACCTCTTATGTTTGTCCTTCTTAGAGACTGAGGCTTCATCTACTGGATCAAACTCTTCCTTGGGTTCGAATTTAGTGTTCCTTTTTTCTTTTCCTTTATGCTTCCTCCTTGCTTGCGCATTATTTATCTCACCATCCAAGAGAGATTGATTTAGAGAGGCTATGAGGGATCCCATTTGTATCACCTCATCTTGTTCCTGTATTAGAGACTCTATGAAGACATAACAGGATGGAATTCACCAATTAGGAGTAGTAAGTATCCCATAGTGAAAGGTAGATACGAACACTAAGAATTTTGGACCAAGTTTGCTAAGAATTGAGAGCACCAATTGCTCATCCTTGTTCTCAGTCCTGCACTGCTTGCATTGCACGATAAGATATTTGAATTTTGCGAAAAAATTGTTGTATAGTTTCGAAGTTGTTGGGTTGTAGTGCTATTAGCTCATTCTCCAGAATATGGCCCCTCAACTCATCCTGTTTCCCAAACAAGGATTCAAGCTTCTCCCATATTTCTTTTGTTGTTCTCAATCCATCAAGGTGAAAGAGTAAATCTTTGGAGATGTGGATGCACAATAATACAAATGCTTCATCAAGATTGTTCATATCTTCAAATTTTCAAGATGTTGTTGGGGTTCAACTTCTCTACCCATGGTTGTACAAACCCTTGTTGTGTAAGACAATCTGCATATCAGCCATCCAATCAAGATAATTAAAGGGTGTGAGGATTTTTGGGTGTCAAAGCCACTGAATTCACGATCTTATAGCTTCAAGAAACAACTAATTCTTCATAAAATATTCAGTTAACCCACAAAAATTCTTCAATTTGAAATCATTCCAATTCAAACACTCTCCACTTCAACATGTGCCCTTTCTCTCGGTGCATCACACCTATCTAGACTTCTTTGGACATAATCCAAAGGGAGAAAGGCAAGAATACCATGAATTATGTGGAAGACAATTGCTTTTAGTGCATCAATGGAAGTTTCTGAGGTTTGAAGTTGGCTTGGATACCCACTATGATACCATGTTAAATTTAATGAAGTATAGGATCTTCAAGCCTGCATGAATTCAATGAGAAAAGAAGGATGCAAAAGAGAGAGAAGAATTTAGTAAAGATTGATCAATTACTCATGGAAAAATTGCACACACATGGAGACAAAATTGGAATAATCACATTACATTCATTAATCAGTATGAAATATGTAATACAATGTTGTTACAAATAGGAGATTGCGAATGCCTAAGATAAGATTCGAATCAACCAACCTAGACTAACTCTAGAGCTAACTCAGTGTGGGAAAATCACCACTAGATCTCACTAATGCAACTTTGGATCACTGAATGAATTCACAACCCGTTAACTGATGTATGTAGGTGAACAAATGTGCCCTACCTCCTTTAAATCATGAAAAGTAGCACTAGGATGACTGAGAGTGAACTAACTGATGGGAATCATAGCATATCTGAACACCGACTAGGGTCAACTATTGGAGACTGTTGGTGGCACTCATAGTGGGTTCCTAAATTATAGGGATTGGTCCCAAGAGATCCTAAACTCATGCAGATAGGCACATTGAGTGGTAGGTTCCCCCAGGTGAGTCCCCATGCACTAATGAAGTGGAAATGACCTCCTAAGTTAGGAAAAGACAAATAGACTATGGTGGTTAAGGGAGGATTAATTAATAATCCTAACATAATTGTGCTTTGAACATACATAATAGATTACCTCACAAGTAAGTGTTTGGGGACACTCCATTTGAAGCACTGCTAGGACATAAGCCTAATGTCTCACATCTTAGGGTTTTTGGCTCCAAAACATGGGCCAGAATTCCATCTGACAAACCTCAAAGTAGCGAATGCATTTTGGTGGGATATGTAGATGATGCAAAAGCTTACAGGTTGATGGATATTGCAACCAGGAGATGCTTCATAGACCAGAGTGTCCAATTCAATGAAGATTCATTGCATGATCTACAACCAGTTGAAGAGGAAGGTATAAATGCTCAATCTATTCCATTTGCATATGATGATGTTTCTACTGATGTTTCAGACTCAAAGTCTGAAGATGAGGATCAAGAGGAACAAGATCTTGATATTGAGAATGAAGATCAAGCATATCCAGATCCATATCTAACTCCTGTTCCCAATCCAAGTCCTAAATGGGATTAAAAAAAACTCATTAAATTTGTTGGGAACAATGTTGGGGATCCATCTGACATAAGGAGAACTAGATCTCAATTTCAGGTTGAGAACCTTGCGCTCTGTCATACATATCCACTTCTCTTATAGAGGTGCTACATGATGTTGAGGTTTGATCCACATCCCTACAAATAGGCTTGCCATGATCAAAGGTGGCAGAAATCCTTGGATGATGAATATGATTCGCTGTAGACAAAAATACCTGAGAGCTTGTCTCCTTATCTCCAGGGAGAAAGGTTGTCCAATAAAAATGGATCTACAAAACCAAACTAGCAGCGGATGGATCTACTACCAAGTACAAGGCTTGGTTAGTTGCAAAGGGGTATTCACAAGTTCATGGGATGGACTACAATGAAACTTTCACCCCTATTGTAAGAATGGATTCCATAAGCCTAGTTTTGGCCATTGCAACTTCAAAGAAATGGGAGGTACATCACATGGATGTGAAGAGTGCCTTCCTCCATGGTGACTTAGAAGAAGAGATCTACATGAGACAACCTAAGCGGTACATTGAAGATTCCTCCTCAGTTTGCAAACTAAGGAAATATCTGTATGGGCTCAAGCAAGTCCCAAGGGCATGGTATGTCAAGATGGATGTCTTCTTACTGTCACATAAGTTTGAAAGGTTCAAGTCTAACTGGAATGTCTACATGCAACATGAGGGAGTTTTCTTACTATTAATTGTATTGTATGTGAATGACTTGCTCGTTATCAATGGTTTAGCTGCTGGATTAAGGGACATCAAGTCAGGCTTGAGAAAGGCATTATCCATGACAGATCTAGGGCTGCTAAGGTAGTTTATTGGCCTTGAAGTGAATAAAAAATATTCAGGGATGATGATTACTCAATCCATATACATAGGTGATGTACACCCCGGTTTTTTACTCTATTGCATTAAATTATATATGATGTAAATATCGTTATTTAATCATGGTGTGGAGCTCAAGGAAAAGGCCCTGCCATCGATTTAACATTTATGTATCAGCGATTAAAATCTATGCCGATGGTTTATGTGCTAGCTAGGCACAATATACTTGGAGACATCATGTAAAAATGCAAATTAATAAAAATACCACAACTAGCTATGCGCCTCAATGTGAAAGATATGGGGGCATGATTTCATAAGGAATAGGGAGGGAAAACAGTCAAACCCTTGAGCCAATGGGGAAAATCCAAATGTTAAGGGGAAAACCCATAAAACTGTCAACTACCCATTTTGTCTTTTTGTGCCAATTAATTATTTATGGGGGAAATTGGTTGGGGAAGTTAATGCATGGGGATGGGAAGAGTTTGGCAATCAAATTCGAATTTTAGAAGCCATCAAATTTTGGAAAATGTATTTTTGACATATGGGCCAAGTAATTGCCCAAAAATGTTGCCCAAACCATAATGCATTCTCGTCCTCCATTTTCTCAAGTAGTTGAAGCTTGTTGAGCTCATCCCTTCATGTTTTCGGTTGTTCCTCATCTCGCCATGGTCAAGAAAATCCGTTTTTGTGTTGTGGAGCGAATGTGCAGCAAGGATTTACATTTTTATGTTGTTTCCATAGTTTCTCCATGCCCAGAAACTCATTTTTGTGATGCTTAGTGGTTGGGGTCTCTCCCTCATGAATTAATGCATTTTCCTCATTGTTCTCCAAGCTGGAAATCGGTTTTTGGTAATGCCAACGAATGGGAGAATAGATCCATGATCTGAAAGTTTGTAGAGGTTGTTTTTTCCTCAGTAAAGCCATTGAATGTTTGTTGAAATCATTTTTAGTTCCCATGGTGTTTTTCCCCATTTTACAATTCCGTTTTTGTTGAAGATCGTTTCCTTCATGCCCAACAATTGTATTTTGCTGTAAAGTGCATCCTTATGTTGGCTTGGCTGAGTAAGTCCAAGAAACCCATTTGTTAGATGGTATGGAATTATTGGGTGTGGTTGTTGGCTTGGCTGAGTAAGTCCAAGGAACCCATATGTTATTCGCTTGTTGCCTTAGGAATCTGTGAAACCCAATTGTGTGTTGGCTTGACTGTGGATGTATGGTCTTGTGTGTGTAAGACTATTGTTCCCTTATTCCTTGAGGGAATCATGGCTAGCTCAGGGGTGGCAGTGTTGCTGAGAGATTGATGAGCACACTGGCCTATGGTTGGGTGGAATTGCAGCGACATAACTAATTGCGGGAAAGATTCTTCTTAAGATAAGTATCCCTTTTGTCAAATCTCTGCAACTGTAATTTTTTAATGAACTATGATGAACATGTTGAATGCTTGATGAATGTGTTTTGCTTCCGGTGTATAATGCATCTATGTATGTTTTTAATTCAATACATTTTTATATTTATCATGCTCATGGGGCTAGATTGCCCGGATTTGATTGTCGTGAAGTCGTGTTCTCTCTATGGTAGAGGGGTGGGCACGTGACAGGTGATTTGAGATTCCATATGACTAGTTGCAAAACAACATCCTTCCCCTTCCTATCTAGCATCAGATTGGAAGAAGGTGGTTCTACACCCCTAGTTGATAGTACTCTCTACAGATAGTTAATTGGTAGCTTATTGTACCTTACTCATTCAATACCAGACTTGTCATATGATGTGATTTTTGTTGTTAGGTTCATGTAGGAGACACATGAACTGCATTGGAATGTAGCAAAGCTCATTTTGCATTATGTGCAAGGTACTAGATAGTTTGAGATTCATTATTCTGTTGGAGCTCAACTAGATCTTATTGGTTTTACTAATTTAGAATCGGGTGGAGACAATACTAATAGAAAATATACTTCAGGATTTGTGTTTATGTTGGGATCTGCACCAATCTATTGGTCAAGCAAGAAGAAAGAAGCTCTTTCTTTGTCTTTAGTTAAAGCAGAGTATCGAGGGGTTGTAAATGCAGCTATTCAAGCAGTTTAGCCACATGGAATTCTCACAAAGTTTGGCATTCACACTTATCCTTCAGCAATCATTTTCTGTGATAATCAAAGTGTAATTAAAATTTCCAGTGATCCAGTACAGAAGCAGCAGACCATACACATAGAAGTCCATATGCACTACATTTGGGAAAATACATAGTAAGACTATCATTCTGCATTACTTCCGTATGGAGGAGCAAGTTGCATACATATTCACAAAATATTTTGCTGCAAGAGATTAGTTTATCTCAAGTCTCTTATTGGTGTGAAGGTTTGATTCAGTCTTATTCTTGGTTCATTGTTCATTTTGAGGGGGGGTTCCCATTTCCTTGGTTTATTGAGCAGTTAATTTTCTGCATTAGATTGTATGGGTGACCTCTGCTCTTAGTTGTCAGGGCCCAAGTTGTCCAAGTTTGGATTAAGGGGGGGTGTTAATATTATTATAATCCTCCGTTGACGACCATAGTCTAAATGTCAGTTTCATAGCTTGTGAATATGTTGCCACTTCATTAGTGCCATGGAAAAGTTATCTGGGACCCACCTACCACTTAATGCACCCTCAATCATGAGTTTAATAGCTCAAGAGACCAATCCCTAGATTTTAAGAGCCCACACCGATTCATGGGAGTCCCACCATCAATTCACCCTAGTATGTGTCGAGTTATGCTCTGATGGGCCACATTCAATTCACCTCCAGTTAGCCTAGCACCACTTTTGCATGATTTGAGGATATTAGGTGCCTTTGCTCACCTACCTAGGTTAGATAACTTATTTTGAGGTGTTTCAGTTGTTTGAAGTTACACTAGTGAGCCTCTAGTGGTGATTTTTCCACAGTCAATGATGTCCAAAGTCAGTCCAAGTCCTGGGATTCGAATCATTCCTAGAGGATTAAAATTATCTCTATTGTATAGTGGATGCATTTCATACAATTTAATGATTGTTTTGTTATGGTTATGTTATCAAATTGTTGCCTCTTGTCTGAATAATTTCACCATGATTGTTTGGCAATTCTTGTACTAAAATTCTTCCTCATTCATTCTTTCTTTCACAATGAGGTTCAATCTAACCTGATGATCCTGTGGTCTTGCTAATTTTACAAAATCCTACATTATTGCAAATGAAGTGCTATGTACGATCCATGGCACTCTGAGAACATTAATTCTCCTTACCTTGTAATGATAATATACGGCTATTGCAATTCCATCCAAGTCATAGCTTCTACAAATCCTTTTCCAATTGTCACCTTACTGTTGGTTTGGTTACTACGCCCAACTATCATTACTGTTCCACGAGTTAAGACTGTTATGCATCTAGCCATCAATAGATTCCATCAGCACTAAATAAGGGAGCAATTTGTTACGAACATGATACTAATAGTATTGAGAATGTTATAACAACTCGCTGCAATAACAAGAGCAATATTCTCGCAATTTAATGAATGATCACATAAGACGAGATTCCTGCCTTGGAATTGTTAATACATTTACAAGACCAAACCATTTCAGTTTCCTTGTTTTATATTTGTATGTTATGTTTCATAGTTATGTGTTTTGTTACAACAACGGATTAAGAACCTCTGATTCTCAAAAACATTGCTTTTAAATTGTATTAAGTAATCTGTTGAGATCTCACCTATATAAGAAGGGACTTCCATCCTGTGATTGTGTTCAAATGAGGAGAGGATAGATGAAAAGACTTAAAGCCTGAAATCTGTAATAATATGTTTATTGTTAGCAAATAATAAAATAAAGTCACTTTAGTCATTTTGTTCATGAATATCTAAGATAGATTGGCATTGTGAGATGAATGTTTAATTGTTGAAGTATTCTCAACCTTGTGTTAGCACTCAAAATGTACCTTCAGTTATAAAAAGGTAAATCGCAAGGTAACCACAAAACCAAGCTTTAGGAAAGAAAGTTGGCTTCTTTCTCTCCAGAGAGGGATCTTTCAATAATTGTTTTCACAAGGCCAGATATATGAACAAGAAATAAACTTAAGATTGTTGTTGGTTGAAACAAGGCAAGTGCACATTGGGCATGGAGTCAGAATAATTATATCAATCACAGTGCTAGGAAATTTATAACAAAGGCAAGATAGCAATCTTGTTACAGTCAAAATGCTTTGGTCTAATGATTATAGAAGAAATGAAGAACAATCCATTAACATGGGAGTCTAACTAGGATGAATACAAAATTAACTTTAGTTGAATAGGTTTTGTGAATGTTTGAAATCAATAGTCAGAGCATATGATTATGAATTCTGTGCTATTAAAAACTTATTTCAAACTTGAAAGGGAAAACACTGCAGAAGTAAATAACAGGAAACACATTCACATAAGAAAGGAAAATACAGACTTCAACATAGACAACACATGAATCTTTGCAAAATGCCAACTTTGGCTCTGTGATTTTATTAAAGATAGATCTCAAAATACAATGTTGAATTCTCACGGGTTTCAACCCTTTCTTCATTACAAAAACTTCTTTATACAAACTAGTTCCATGAGATGAATAACAAACTTCTAAAAATAGGCAATAACCGCCTTTACCTCTGTCATCTACGTTTATTAACTACTAATTGTTTTTTTGAAAAATAAACTAAACCCCTAGCTAACTAATCTTCAATCATCTTCATGCATGTAGCTTGTATTTGGATCTTCCATACTTCTTGACCAATTTGCACTGATCAAGAGATGGTAGGTCCAGGATAGACATTTCTTTAGCCAACACTCACAGCTCCACGTGGTCTCTGTTTGAAAAGTCGGGAAAACGTGCACACATGGATTTAAAGGCAAACCTCATTTCAAAATCATCTGCTAACTTGTCTGCTATTTCCTTTCCTGACAATGATTGTTGCATATCTGCAAACTTTATGTGATCTGATATGCATTCAATCAAATGATCCAGATACTCTTTTTGGGAAAGCATACTACCTTTCTCTTCCCAGAAGAAAGGTAGTCCCTTTTTAAACAATGGATCAAACATATCCATAAAAAACTTCACTTGATATTTCATAATACCAATCTTTGCTTCGACAGTGTCCAAGTGCTGGTGTTTATTCACAACTTTCCTTGCCCAAGTAATAATAGAAATTCTATCTTTGATATTAGCTACTTTTAATTCATCTTCTGTCAAACCACTCAGAAAAATCAATGGTGTTTTTAGCAAAATCTATGGGCTTCTTGTTCAATCTCTCTTTCACAACTGTTACACTTTGCTTGGCGGATTGTATCACAATTTTTTTTTTGTCCAAAATGTAGTCCAGGTAGGGCCTCAATTTAGTTGCCTCAGATATAAGCACATCCCAGATTATGTGCTTGGCCCCTTGTATAGGCAATTGGCATGTCACATGTTTTAATAACTTGTCATTTTTGTCCTACAACTATTTACATTTAGCTTCCCAAGCTTACCCTTCCTCTTCCATTTTCAAAGCTATATTTTCTAAATTCTTATTTTGATTCCTCAATCCAACAATCTCCAATTCCTTTAAACTGACTTGTGACATGGCCTGAACAAGAGATTGTTCACCTGATTCTGCAGAAGGTGAAATTATTCTACCCTCAAGTTCCTTATCTTTTTCTTGCAACTTCTTCTCCAATTCATCGTGTTTTTCCTTAAGAGTCTTCTCACTTTCAACCAAAAGAGACATGTATATTTCCCATTGTTTTTTCTCCTCAACAAATTTCAATAGCTTTTCCTTACAATCATTTAATTCACCAGTCAATGTTTCTTTCTCATCTTCTAGCTCTATTAGATCAGTAGCTTGTATGAGCTGAGTAGATGGAATCTTTAGCTTTTTATTTAACAGTTGAATGGTGTTTTCCTTTTCATTAAGTAACTTTTGGGTTGTAACCCCTTAGTCTGCTTGATTGTCAATAACCAACAAGTTTCCTTTCAACTTTTTAATATGTTGTTGATGAGACTTATTTTCTACTTTTTCCTACCTAAGTTGGTTCTCAAGTTTGCTTTTGGTAGACTGCATCCTAGACACCTTCAATGTTGCTTTCAATAAATCAGTATATATGATATCTCCACTATGTTTGTGTAGGTGGATCATGTCAGGTATAGGAAAAAATTCTAAACTTGCCTTCATCTCAACAACTTTGCTCTTAGTTGTTACTGATAGGTTCAGTGTATTATGGGTTTGATCCTTAACAACAACTAGGGATACATCTTTACTAGATATCTTCCTGACATATGCATATATCTTCAAAGCTTCAGTTGTATCCACCTCCTTATCATCTTTATACTTATCAAACAATTCAGCTCTAGTTCTTAACTGGGAAGTGGAGTCTGTAGGTGTTTCAGAAAAAGCATACTCCTTAACTTCATATGCAGGTCCTTTAACTTTCCTATGTTTCTTCTTACCTTTGACATCTGTTACTTGGACCATCTACCTTGTTTCTTCAATTTTATGCTTTTTGGGTGTCTTAGTTGTATCTTCTTCCTCTGTGTCCATGGCATCAGAGAAATCTCTCGTGTTTGTTCTTTCAAAACAAATTTCTATAGGTGTGATCCTTTCAGCTTCTGGAATAATGCTTGAAGGGTTAGGTTGTGTGGAACTGACTTCCTTCACTGATGAAGTAGAATCTTGTTGCATATCCTCATCCCTCTGGGTCTCATGAGGGTAATCTAGCCAATTTGCACTCTCTACCATACCCGCAATCTCATGATGCTTAAAAGGCTTGTTCTTGTTCACTTGTCTTCTGATTGATATGATGTGATGAGAATCGTAGTTAATAGCATCATCTATCTGAAATTTCATTTCCTTCTAAAAAATTTCCACCATTAGCAAGGCAACCTTGTTTTTTATGATAAATGGGCCAACATCCCATGGGAATTTGATTTCAGATGACTTTTTGAAACTGAGAAAGTGTTCATTCTCCACAATAAGCTTCTCTATAATCAAATCTAAGGAAAATACCCTAGGAGTTAAGAAAGTAGGTAAAATGTAGGGTTAATAAACAAATCCATACAATCTTATCACGGTACCTTCCTCCAGTAAAAACCAATCTCCTATCCTTTTTTCAAAAGAAAACTACAACATTTCTTTCATAAGTGGTAAGACTCTGGGCAATTTTTTCTGGAAAAATACATTATATATCTCAGACATGAAAAAGTTCATGTATTTGCTAAAATATCTGTTCATCTCATCCGTGAGAACCATCTCAGGAATTGTAAGTTTTCCTCATTAAAAAATAATAACATTTTGACCAAATATGATTGAAACCTGAAACATCAAGTGTTGTGGAAGTCAACTAGATGTGAATGGATATTCTCAGCTAGAAACTCATCAAATTTAAGGCGACAGGATTGACTTAATTGGCTTGACCCTTCTGATTCAACTTGACCAGTACTGATTGTGAACAATAGACTCATTAAAGACTCAGTGGCATACTTGTTAATATCTAAACCTAGAAATTGGCTTATAAGGGTTATAACACACTGAGTTTCATCATTATACAAAATGGAATCTACAGGAAAAGGTTGGTTTTGTAATGAGACATCAGGCTTGAAACAAATTTTAAAGAAAACTTGTTTTTGCTCAATAGTGGACTCTCTAAAAAAATTGGACTACACTTTCTTCATTAAAATATTTAGATACCTAGGTGAATTCAGAAGGAACAGAAAAATATTTCGGACAATAAGTGGATTGATAGGACAAAGGATACTGGACTTGGTTACATCCATAATTATCCTCTCGGAAGAGGAATAATTACTAGCACACATGTCGACAAACTCTGGAGAATTTAAGGCTTGCTCGGTAGAGAAGAAATGGAAATAGGACCTGAAAAACACCATGGACTTTAGTTCCCTGGTATTTGAGAACTTTTAATTATGTTTTTATCGAGTCTATTGAACCATTTAACAATATAGTATCAAAAACCTCTGAATATTTATCTTCAAAAACCTCCTCTATCCTTTGGTATTCCAAAGTTTGAACCTCTACTTCTTCTAACTCAACCATTTAAATACTTTCTTGGTGGGAATAAATAGCCTACCTAGATTCTCAAAAAGTTGTCCAAAGATTTGCCTGACCTGGTTGTTTTCGCACAGTCCTAAAACTCTCGCTTTCGAATGCATAAACAAACAAATAACCTAGATCCACATGCCTTTACTTTTATATTATTTTTTCCTCCTTATTAACCATGCATCTTATTTACCGAAACCTTTTCCCATCCGTCCATCTTGTGCCTTTTATCCTAAGTCGTTGATCCTGATTTATGCTTAAACCATCTATCCTTATTCCTACTATACTGCCATCTCTATCCTTGTTTTTTTCTTTTAGTTGCAGAATTAATCATAACCACAAATCTACCCTTTGATTCATTTCCATCGTTGATCATTTTCTCACTTTAACATCACCTATTTTGTTAACATCATAAAGAGACTGCAACTTATCTAAGCGGGTTAATATTGAACCATTGATCTTTTCCTTTACAAATCTGCATCATTGATCCATTTCCTTTCTTAAATTTCCACTTAGATTTAGTTTTCTAAGAAGTGTGCATCTTCCCCTTGCGGAAATATTATCCATCATAGATCTAAAACCTTGTTGATCTCAGTCATTCATTTATGTTCCACTTTAACCGATTCTGCTTATCTTCCTCTTGATTTCTCTCATGCATGTTGATTCAGCGAAATGGTTTTAAACCATAGATCTATTCCACATCAAATTTGTGCCCCTGATTGTATGGGCCCTTTAACCTATTATGTTATTTTACAAGTTTTCTTTTCCCACACACCTTCTACCAGCGGAAAGGATACAGGCCCTTCTTCTCAATCATGCTCCCATATTTACCGTTAAAAGATGCGGTCCCTACCACATGTCACTAAATTTAAAAAATTTATTTACACACCTTCTACTAGCGGAAAGGATACATGCCCTTCTTCTCAATCATGTTCCCATATTTACCGTTAAAAGATGTGGTCCCTACCACATGTCACTAAATTTAAAATTTTTATTTACGTATGCATCTTTCACCAGTGGAATAAACACCAATTGTTGTTCTGGATGAGGTCTTCATTTGGGCTGTCAACACATGGGGTCTCTACAATATTTCGTTGATTTCAAACTTGATTTGCTCTGCGCTCATCCACCCAAAGGAATTTATTTGAACCATCGATCTTAATCACCTTTGAATATTCATCGTAGATCAATGATGGCCCTCCCAAATTATGTTGATCCTTAGTAGTACTTTCTCTGTGCATGTTCATCCAAAGGAATTTATATCAGTCGTAGATCATTTCTCACCCCTGATCTCCACCGTTGATATATGAGGGAGCTACCTGATTCCGCTGAAATGAAAAGTTCAATTTTTCGTGTATGTTTTATTAGCGAAAATTTTACTGGTTGTAGATCTACTTCCCTCTGCTCATCTGACTGTAATTTTCAATTGTGTGTTAACCCATTCCGCAGGTAATCAAATTTATTTGTGCCTTGCAACTTATCTCTGCGTATTCATCTACAGTTGTTAATCTCCTTTTCTATAGATCCACAGCATTCAATCTTCCTGCGATATAACATTGAGGCAGATTTCTCATATAAAAATTATTCCCAAGGTCATGCTTAAGATTTTCTTCCCATATATGCCCCTTAGGAATAAGTCCTTCGAAACATTTTAAAGCCCCTTTTGCATACCCTTTTAGGTCATATGATAGAAATTTTAGACATTACCTTATATCTCCTCTTGTTTGACCCCTTCCAAATACTTAGCCAAAAATGGTGCTAACAACTTGCTCTAAAGAAGAAGGCCCCACTCTGGAGAAGAAGTTGTTGTTTACTATATTTGTTTATTAGCTTAGTTCACCTCCAATTTCAGTTTCATAACATGTGTGTTATCTTTAATTATGTTACATCATTTGCTACAAAATTGTTAATGAGTTGTTTGCTGCAAAGTTGTGTGTGCTTCAATGAGATAGTGTGCCACTACTCACGTAGTTGATGTTAAATGTGTGGTTGAGTGTTCATTACCTTCATGATTGAGCTTACTAATTTCCTACAATTTGATTCAGTTTTATTTTATCAAAAGAGGAATTGGATATCTGGATAGGCTATAGTAACATGTTAGAATTTAAAAAATTTATAACTTTTGAAAAAATTGCATATGGTTTGCATGATACTTTGCAAGCATACTAACCTCGGGTTGATAATTAAATGTACTTGCAAGCCAAGTGTTATTTTTAAATTAATAAGGTATATAAATAACCTATCATTTTTTGCAACGTTAGGAAGTTCTTATTTTCTAAAAAATAGATAGCATGTGGTAAAGGGATTTGCACAGTAGGAATTGTTTTTTTTAACAACAACGGATAAGGGTGTTTGTATTTAAAAAAAAGAAGAAGAAAGTTACATCAACAGATTTATGGATTGAGTCCATTGGACTTCAAGAGCCATAATATCATGCTCTTCCCTTACATGTTGATTTTTATCACAAAATAATCCACATCGATGATGGCTGTAAATTCTTACAAATTTCCCAAGAATGAGAATACAAAAATTGAACATATCAAAAGGAAGGTTACAACTCCTTTATCAAGGTATCCAACAACGATCAGGACTATTGCTATTGCAAGTCATGAACCCATAATCAAGTTGCACTCCTTTGTTTTCCATTTGATCTACTGAAAGATTGTTTGAACAGGGGATATGAATAAAGTGGACAACATTAAATTCACCAATAAGACTATTGAAAATATGGTGCAGCTTATTGGAAGGCCTTTTATAATTTTTGGCCAACTTTCTTGCCTCTCTAATGACTAGTAACGAATTTCCAAACACTACTAGATCTTGGATTTCAAGAGTGATAGCAATTTCCAGCCCTTTCAATAATGCTAGCCACTACGCATAATTGTTAGTACTCCTCCCAATTCCCCAAGCGGAATGTTTCTGTTCGTTCCCCCCTGGGTCAAAAATTACTCCACCTGCACCTAACAATCCCAGATTCCCTTTAGAGACCCCATCAAAGAACAAAGAGTGACAATCCAACTTTGTCCACCAATTTCTGAAAATTTCAGGGCTCTTTCGAATCTGCCAATTTAGAGAGCAAGGTTTTTTAGCATCTTTCGGGATAGGTATGATATGGTGAAGAAGATCTCTCATCCATCATTTTTCGAAGGAGTTTAACGGCTCAATTTGTAAATGTCGCAATCCATTGGATAGATGAGCTTCTGTGCATAATGTTTCGGCAGAGGAGGAGACTATGACAGGAGGAATATTTTGGGAGTGCCACCCAAGCTTTGGAGAAGACTGGTTTTTTAAATAAATTGCCTTGGTAATAGTCTTTCCAATAGGCAAAGAAATATTTCAGATTGGCAGGGAGAGTAATATTAAAACTAAGCTCTTGAAGAGTTGAACACCATACCTCATTAGTGACTGGGCACTCCAGAAAGAGATGTTTCTATGTTTCTTCCGCACTTTTGCACAAAATGCAACGAAACAGACCTTCAATTCCCTTCTTTTTTAGGTTCTCAGCTTTTAGGATTTTTTGATGAGTTAATAGCCAGCAAAAAAAAATTATTTTGGGTAGCCCGTCACTGCTCCATACATTTTTCAAGATTCCATCTTTCCTGCTATTAATTTGAATTGTAGTGTACCCAGCCTTTACTATGTATATACTGGTTTTGCCCCAGCTTTTTTAGTCTGAAATCTTGACGTGAATCGGAAGCAATCCTTGAAGGAGTGATTGCAGCAGGGTATAATCCATCCTTAATCGATTTGGCATTTCCAGGTGCCACCAACCGGCCCATCTACCACTGGAATGCCAACTTGAAATGTCATAAATCGTGGAAAGGTTTTCGCTATCCATCTAGTTCTTTAGATCTACCAGACTGGCACGCTATTGAGTGTTTCCCACCTCGTCCTCCCAAATCCGAACTTTCCTGCTATTGCCAGTTGTCCATATCAACTCGTCTTGGATGATGAATGCTGCTTTATGGCAAAGCTTCCAAATTGGGGACGAGTTTTGGTGAGAGGTATGATATCTAAACATATGGCTCTGTTTCCAATCAAATACTTCTTCCTCAGTGCATCTTTCCACCAGGATCTATCTCCGGATATCGATTTCCAGATGATTTTGGCTCCCAGCGCTAGATTCATATTTGCCAAGTCTTTGACTCCAACTCCTCCACTTTCTTTTGGTCTGCAAACCGTGTCCCAACTCATAAGATGTAGCTTTTTATTTCCATTTTGTTTTCCTCCCTGCAAGAGAAATCTTCTTAGCTCTTTTCCAATATCCTATACAATCGAACTTGGGGCTAGTGAAATGGAACATATGAAGACAGGGAACGTTGCCAGAACAACATTCAAGAGGGTCAATTTCCCTGCTGGGTTGAGCCAGATTGCTACCAGAGAATGGATTTTATTTTTATTTTTACCACCAGCTCTTTCCAATTTGAATTTTTCTTTTTCCCTTTGTGAATCGGTACTCCTAGATATCTTAAGGAGTTCCAGTTTGAGCAACCTTCATATCCTAGCGTCCTAGCAATCCTGGCCATCATTCTAGTAGGACAATTCCAGCCGTAGATTTTGGTTTTAGCAGCATTCACTTTCCCATCTGATGCTTTGACAAAGGTGGAGATGGATTTTCTGAATCTTTCAGCAATTAGGATGGAGGGCCCACCTAAAAGAATAGTATCATCAACAAACTGTGTATGATTTGCATTTTTGACACCTCAGGCAATTTTAAGACCTCTGAGTTCTCCATTGTTTTGCATAGCATGTAGCTTCCTGCTTAAAGACTTGGCTACAATAAGATATAAGAATGGGGAGAGTGGGCAACCTTGACGGAGTCCTTGAGAGGCTTGAAGAAGCCAGTCGGTCTGCCATTAACAAGAGCGACGATCCATTGGCTGCTTATGCATGCTTTGATCCATCTGCAAAAAAATTTGGAGAATCCCATTTTGAGCATGATCTCAAATAAAAAGAAGAGATTGACCCTGTCAAAAGCATTTTCCATGTCCAGCTTGATGGCCATGCCTTGCTATTTGCAATCCAAGCTAGAGTGGATAGCCTCTTGGACAGTAATAATATTATCAATGATTTGCCTGCAGGCAATGAAACCTCCTTGGGTTTCTGAGATAATCTTTGCCATGATTTTTTTCATTCTTGCAGTGAGGATTTTGGTAAGAATTTTGTAGGAGGTGTTACATAAGGAGATGGGATGGAACCTTTCAATCGAGAGAGGATTTTTTTCTTTGGGGATCAAAGCCAAGAAGGTGGAGTTTGTGGCTCCTCTAATTTTAGCTTTTTCCATGGTCCAGCTTAGCATTTTATTTAGATATTCTTTGATAATGTCCCAAGCAGCTCTATAAAAGTTTATCGTAAACCCATCAAGTCTTGGGGATTTGTCTGGATGAAGGGTCCAGATTGCTTCTATAATTTCATTTTCAAAGATTGGCTTTTCCAGCTCCTTGTTCTCATCTTCATAGATGCTAGAATGGATTTTTGTTTGCAGATCCACTTGGGAGAGGGGGTCTGTCTCCCCACTGTCAGAATCCAACTGGTTGAAGTGCTGAAGAGCCAGCTTCTTGATATTGCCTTTCCCATAAATAATTTGATCATTGTTGTTTTTCAATTCATTGGTAAAGTTGAAACTCAATCTGATTTTGGTTTGTTCGTGGAAGTAGTTTGTGTTTCTATACCCTCCTTTAAGCCAGAGCTGGCGAGATTTAATTCTTAGGAACTCTTCTTCCTGTCTGGCTACTTTTAGAAATTCACAGTTTAGGGATTTTTCTTTAGCTAAGGTTTCAGGAGTGATCTCTTTTGCTTCCATTTTAGAGTGTAGGATATCCAAATCTGATTGAACGATTTTTTTGCAATGGCAGGTTCTGAGTAGGAGGTCGTTGCCCAGTTTTCCAGGGAAGAGCGAACAACCTTTATTTTTGACTCCCATATGTAGTTGGGGGAACCAAAGAAAGAAGAATTCCAAGCTGAGTGAATTAGATCTAGAGTTTTGGTATTGTTCAACCAAAGGGGATAGGCCCCAGGTTAGTAGGTAAGGAAAAGGAGAGGGAGATGGGCTTATGGTCAGAAGTAGCTGAAGAAATAATATGAGAAGAAAGGAGGAAATATTTTTGAAGGAAGTTATTGCTTACCAAAAATCGGTCTAGACTTACCGTAATGTGTCCTGGACCAACTCGCTTGTTGCTCCATGTGAATTTTCCATTCTTCTGCATAGGATCCAAAAGATCTAGATCTACCACCATATCTTCTAGTTTTTCATCAAAAGTGTCTCTAATGATCGAGCCTCCTCTTTTTCCGATCTTTATTTCGTTGTATTGAATTCTCCAGCTATAATAACTTCTTTTCCATGCAGTTCTTCCTTTAAAGAAAGTAAAGAATCCCAAAAATCCATTTTTTCTCTGTAATGGGTAGGCCCATATACATTGCAAATGTAAATCACTTCCAGATTGCTTTTATTTTGCATTTCTACTAAAATCCAGTGCATGTTTCCTTTTGTTGCTCTGATGTCGAATTTATCTGCTCTGTAGAAAGTTTCTACTCCATCTGAAGCACCTCTAGAACTGATGGCCTTCCCAACACTGTATTTCCAGAAGAGAGATGACCTACTCATAACCTTGTCTTCTGGCATCTTAGTCTCTTGTACCAACTGAATGTTTGGTTTCTCAGAATTGATGATTTATTTCAAAGATTCCACCTTAATTTGTCCTCCCAGGCCTCTGCAGTTCCAAGAGATTAGTTTCATTATTTCTTGGATGTGTGAGACCCTGCTTGGGGTCTGAATTCTCTAGCTCCTGAAGATTTGACATTCTGAAGCAGGTCGGTATCTTGTATGCTGAGTTTCCTTCCTAGCTCTATTTCTCTTTCTACCTCTTGCTCTCACTGTTGCTTTTGAGATCTTCTTCCTATGGTGGCTTGGAATGGTCCTAACCCTGTTGTTTCTTAGGTTCCTTGAGATGAGGATTGACCTGGGGAAGCCAGCGTTGGGTTGATCTTGCTCTGCTTAACCATTTCTGCCCATGTCCCCATAGGGGAAGGCGATCTTTCATATGTTTTTCCCATGCTTTCTTCATCTGTTGCCATCATCTCTGCCCAAGTTCCTCCTGGGGAGTTAGGAACCTTCTTGGAGACATCTTCTATCATTATTAGGGAGGTTGCTATGGGGGATTGGGTCCTGCTTCCTTCTATTCCATCTTCCTTGTTATGAGCTTCTAGATCTGGTATTTCCCGTTCTTCTGTTTGGAGAGCATCGAATTGGTTGTTGATGATGGTTCTTATGCTTTTGATAGGTTTCTCTTGAGTTTTTTCCTATCCTTTTTCGAGGTTACTAGAAGAGGTAGGTATTTTTTTTCCCTCTTTGCTTGTTGCCAGTCTTCTTCCAATTTTTTTCCAGCTTCTTCGTGTGCAGACGTAGGCCAGTTCTTTACAAAGTGTCTGTATTCATGACATTTCTTGCATTTGAATGGAAATTATTCATAATCTACCCTCTGATAGGGTTCCCCTCCATCCATGCATAGACTAACTCCTTCCAGTAATCCTTTCTCCAAGTCTACCTGTACACAGATTCTGGCACATGCAAATAGAGCGCCTTTTGGTTTGGCTTTGTCTATGTATCTACCTAATGAATTCTCGATTGACTACAGGGATTTATCATTCCAACAATGGAGGGGTAAATGGGGTAGCTGGACCCAGACCAACACTGCTGAGGGAACATCCTTTTCTATATCAAATGAAAGATTCCATCGATTGAGATATAGTCCTTAGGGACCCATAAAATAAGGGCCACTTCGGAATATAAGATCTTTGTCATCTTTGTTTTCGAACATGAAGGTGTAAAATCCTTTGCCACAAAAGCAGTGTTGCAAACCCCCGGTGATGAGAGGTATCCAGTTTTTGGAGATCCAGATCTGCATGGATTTTAGGGAAGGCCAGATGCTTGAGAACTATCCAATCAGACCTCACTCACTCAGAGCTAAAGCTTTCATTCGTGAAGCTGCCGACATGATTTGAACTCTTGGCACTGTTATTTTCTTAACAAAGTTGGAAACTAGTGTTAACCCCGCTAGAAGAATCGGAGTGGAAGCGACCAGAGCTTGAAAGGCAATATCTAGGTTACTACGAGGCTCGTATGGAGGCGGATCTGGCGGTTGAGAAGCCATGCAGCCAGCCTGGGAGCACGAGGTGAGAGCCGCAAAGCAGTTGGGTTGTTTGCAAGGATGGCCTGCCCCAGACCTGGCCTCAACCCTCATGAAATCCTATGACCAACTCTAGCAATCCTTGATCTGACCAGATCGACTCTTCCAGCGATCGACTCACTTGCACAATAGGAATTGTTAACAACCCTCCTTGTAATATTTCATATGAAGTGTTTTACATTATCATATATAGATGTATTAAAAGGGCCAAAAATACAAGAACATGGCGATGTGGTGTAGTAACAATCACTGCTAACTTTTTGGTAGGATAATTGGTGAGGGGAGGAAGAACAAAAAGCATTTCTAGTTCCCAACTTGATTCCAATCCCATTGCTTTTGAAGTTGATTCTTCGACAAAAGGTAATGGGACAATGTGGTTAATCATGAAGGACAAGGCTCTAATAAGCCAAAGCCTTTGACTTTTGAATTTCCAGTTTCATAATACAATGGGACTACTCAATTGAAAAATATTCCACGTGTTGCTTTACCCAATTTCATGGTATGCCTCGAGAGGATACCAATACTTTTCTCTTTGAGTTTGATGTACTTTGTCGTAGTTAAATTTACTCTTCCTATGCAACAAAACTTAAGTTATTTCCAACCACTCTCAAAGCAGTATCCCTTCATTGGTTCATGGGACTTCAGGGGATAAGATCTGAACATGAGAAGAGAAGCAACAAGCAATCTTAAAGAAATGCCAAGACTACTATAAATACAAGGACATGATCGATAAAATCTATAAGATGACCCAAAAAGATGATGACAGTTTGGAGGATTACAATGAGAGAGTCCAATATAGTCTACAAATATCAAAACAACATAAGTTGGACCAATAAACCCTTTGAACAATCCTTCTTTGAGGCAGTAGAGATTACCATACTGTTGTATTAAATCTAATGGGATGTGGGGATGTCTATCAATTATCTTATGATAATATTTGTGAACTACACAGACGATATTCAAGGGGGGGATACAAGGCATGGTAAGTGTCTTAGAGATAGTGATTCTATAATCTCAAAATTAGTTGTTGGGGGGAGGGGGGGGAGGAAGTTACCCAAGTTGAAATTGGTAATTTACTAGAAAAAATTAATAATAATGTTCTTAGTTCTTTGAGTTCACAATTAGATGTATTGTAGTCCAAAAAGAAGTAGGAAGATGTAGAAATGGATTTGTCCATATTTTGTTCCAAATACAAAAATAAACATCCCCTTAGGATCTTCCATTGAATATTGTAGAAATATGCAGCATTTGTCAACAACACCGTGTTACCAACAACTACCCTTCTCCACCCAAACTCAAGGTTGTGTATCAAAGAACTAATGAAGAAACATAACAAATTTGTTTCATTACTCAAAAGCGGCCATGGCAGCCTCATCCTCCATGTATGATTCAAGATCCTTCTCAGTCTTAGAATACCTTTTAGGCTAACCAACAATTACCGTATCCTTCTCAATTATATTATCTTCATATGCCACAACCAACTCAACCAACCCAAGGCCATCAATTCCCACAAGGATGGAGGGGTTTTTCCTATGGGACCTAATCACTACAAGCCACTATGCATTTTCCACAACAATAGAAATTATAACTTGCTACTAACAACCCTTCATCAAATCATGATTGTCTACCCATCCAACTAATCCAAATATTAAAACAATTCAATCTGCATATAGCATTGAGTTGTCTAGCTTCCCTACTTATGTCCTCCACCTTAAATATTTCCAAGACATACATTTAAGATCATAGAGAGTTCTTGATAACCCCATTTCCCCAATCATAATGGAATATGACTCAAAGGGAGTACACATCACAATAGGAGAGGCTCTTGCAAAGAATCAATCGATATCATCTGTTGCACCACAACACACCTCTTAAGAGGCTTTAGAATAACAACTATATGGAGGTTGCTCAACTTCCTCCCTATTCGAAGACATTAAGTTTAGACAATCCCCTTACCCAACTTGAGTTTGGAATTATAGGAGAATTGAGGAACATGTTTTTAAGATCCCAATTTTTCAATAAATTAAGGATGTTCCAATTTATGCTAAAGTTGTCTGAGAATTGTGCGCGAAAATCCTAGTAGGAAAAGGAAGGATTCTCAAAATGTTCAGGTGGTTGGTCAACTGGAATATTTGATGCTTATGAGGGTTTTCACTTCCAAGTATATTGAACATGGAAACCCCATTGTTGATGTTTACATTAACAATATATGTATCTCAAAAATTATGATTGATTTAGGGGCTACTATTATTGTTATTACTAGGGAGACTATGGAGAACGTTAATTTGTTTAATCTTTTGTCAGGCCTTAGGTTATTTGAGAGGATATTGATCTCTTTGGATTCTTAGGAGTATCCAATATATGTTACGGTCTTATAACCAAAATATAGCATAGGAGGCTATCCGTTGGTCCCAGGGAGACCATGGTTGGCCATGGTCAATGCGTACATTGATTGTAGATCCAGGGACATGACAAGGAAATTCAACTAAGAAATTAACCTTATTAATATAGTGGCCCTGTCCTTTAAAACAAGGGAAAAGGCACTATAGAACTAGAAAAAGGGATAAATTACTATTACACAGTGGAATTAAGTGTTTTTAGGTTAGCCCAACATGCCATATAATTAGGAAATTAAAACTTGTAGCCTTATGAATTGTATAAATATCAAACATGGCATTTCCCCACGTGCATACTAATAATGCAATTCATAATGCATACATGGGTAAGACATGATAATGGAAATATCTAGCATGATTATGAGAATACAATTAAATCAGGTACATGATAGTAAATATCAAATTGTAAAGATGTTGAGAACACAAGCAGAGAGTATTTAGTTGTTACGGTTGCTTGCACAAAAATTATCTTTCATATGAGGATTATTTATCAGTTTTGTGATCACTTATAACATGGTTAAGTAGTAAGAATAGCATCAAATGTAACCACACAAATCATAACAAACAAAAACACATGATACCAACCACTGCCTCCAAAATCAGATCCAGTGGTTGTCCCCTACAACAATCTTTCACTAGTTATGGTTTAGATTATATGGATGCCTTACCTCCAGCCATCAATCACCAATACATATAAGATATATACAACATAATCAAATCTGAAACAATATAATCATATATGCAACAAGAGGACAAATCTGCATACAAAGATGATCTCAGTCAAAAGCCAGGGTGAGTTCCTGTCAGCATTGGGAACATTGCCCGCTAAAACAATCATAACGTAATCATCCATAAAGATTTTCCAGTGAAACAAAAAGTGTTTCTTATTGGAATCGATGCTATGGATGCAATTGAACATGTTTCAAAACCTATAAATGAACAGAAATGGGTGAATCAGAACCTATTGTTGTGCCCCTCTCATCACCACGAGAGTTACATTTGTAAACCATGAAGGAAGAGAGAAAGAATAGAAGATATAGGAGTTATGTGGAAATACAAAGTATCAAGAGCCATCCATCCTGCATATAAATCCTAGAACGTAATCCCTAACCAATTCCATAATTTATTTCAACCTCCATGGCACATAAACATAATATAATAACATAAATAAATATATGAACAAATACTTATCTTTAATGACAACTAGTTGCGACACGACAACTTTCCTCCCAACCATAGACACAGTCAAACCTTCCTCACTTCAACAGGTCGCCCCTGAGATGAGACCATGGAATCACGAGTAGAGTCTCACTTAGTCTAGCAACTCTCAGAACTACCTCTTCTAATAACCATAATGCTTCCCACCACTACTTTCATGTTTGTATCCACTTCCTATGGGATATGACCTAACTCACCATTCCCATTTCCTGGATTCTTGTGCAAGAACTTGGACTAATATCATGATATAACATGAGTAAAGGGGAAACAATTATACTAACTCTAAGTTTCAATGCACTCCCAGTAATATCAACAATCCCGTCATGGTGAGAAAGCACAAGTTAAGTGATCCAAAGCTCAAGATTAGCTTCAACAAGGAGAGGGAATATGAATTTATAGCACAAGCAGGCCAACTCTAACCCAAGGGAATCAAATTGAATTAGAGAGATTAAGGTTAAAATTCATCATGTAGACTTAACTTGAATTAGTGGAGTGGTGGCTTAATTAGGATATTCCCTTTCTCAGATTAGCACCATGAGGAGGATTTACCAAAAACTAAGGAGTGGAGCCATGAAGAGCACAAGGAGGCACACTAATGCATAAGAGGGGATACAAAACATGAAAGAGGGCGCATTAGGTGAGGGAAAGGATCCAATAGGGTCATAAATATCCTAGAAGAACAAAAATAGGACCATCAATGTATTGTGTAAGGGTGGAAGCTAAAAAATAGCTTACAACCCCTAAAAACCAGGAAAAGGGGTCATAAATTACCAAAAACACATATATATGAGGGAATATCTTCCCAAGGAAAGTGCACAAGGAAAGAGGGGCCCACTAAGGTGTGCATAATATGCAATAATAACTCCATAGTCCATAAAGATCAAGAATAGTGTCTGTTGTACAAGGTTTGAGTGACCAGCATTATTAATGCCACCAAGGTGCAAATATGAACTAGGATGGACAAACTCAAACCAAAAACAAGTTACAATGTGATAGGGATTTCCCCACTCCCCCTCACACTGTGGAATCCATGGTATCCCATACTCTTTTAGTTGCCTTTGTCAATCCAATTGTTTATTTAATAAATAGTAACAACATTCAAATATAGCAATCATGTTATTAACAACATTACTATTAATAATAGTGTCAAAGTCCAAAGTCACGTTATCAAACTATGATCATAAGTCCTTAATCACACTGACATGCAAAGGACCATAAGTCCATAGTCGCATAAAATATCACAAGTCCATAATGCAAAAGAACATAAGTCTGGGGCTTAACAATTGGGGTATTACAATATCCCCCTGCCAAACCTAGCAACCACGATGACACACCTCTTTGGTAAGAAATAAGGACAATGATGAAGAGAATGCTTCATAATTACTTATCTTGGATCAACTAACCTAGTGTAAGGAAGAAACTGAGGATGGCATGATCAATAACTTCATTGTGGACCCTAGTTCATTTTGGTAGATAACCTTTACATTCTTTAGCTACATCATGAATCAGAATGCCCAAGAAAATTGTTCAATGGATTCTCTCTCCTTACAGTCAAACTACATTCCTTATCCATCTTATGCCATGGCAGAATCTTCTAGCCAACTTGTGGAACTTAGACTAAGAAAAACATTGAACCTCAACTTTGGGATGGATTCTTTACAAAGGGAACAATTGCTTACCTTATTGTATGAATACAATAGTGCATTCGCATATGATTATGTTAACATGAAGGGGGTCCATCATGACTTGTGTACTCATCATATTTACATAAAAGATAAATCATAACCTATTTGAAAACCCCAACACCAAATGAATCATGCAATGTGAGAGATACTTAAAGAGGAACTACCAAATTTGCTCAATATTAATTCATATATCCTCTCTCTAATAGTCGATGGGTATCGCCAATGGTGATAGTTCCCAAGAAAACTAGGAAGTGGTAAATATATATCAATTATCATGAACTTAATAAAGCCACTTCAAAAAACCATTTTCCACTACCATTCACATGTCAACTTCTAGATACATTGGCATAGAAGAAGTATGTATCTTCCCTTAATGGGTTCAATGGGTACAACCAAATCCAAATTGGTCCTGAGGATCAAGAGAAACCACATTCACTTGTCCATGGGGCACCTTCACCTACTGAGTATTGCCTTTTGGGAATTGTAATGCACCCACTACCTTTCAACGGGTTATTCTCGGTATATTATCTGACTTGATACATGATTGTGTGGAAGTATATATGGATGTTTACATTGTCTATGGTACTACATTTAAAGAAGCTCTGACTAATATACATAAAGTGATTAAGAGATGTCAAGAAACAAATATTCCTTCCAGTCATAAGAAATTCCTTGCAGGAGAAATTGTTCTCACGCATCATATTTCCCCCACAAAAATACAAGTGGACCACATGAATATTGAGGTAATATCTATGCTTCCTACACCTAAAACTTTGAAATGTGTGCATAGTTTGTTGGGACATTTAGGCTATTAACATATATCCATTGAAATTTTTTCCAAAACAACATCTCCTTTATTTTCTTTGCTCCAAAATGATGCAGAATTTTGTTGGACTAACCAGTGTCAACAAACTTTTGAAGGTCTCAAGAAAAAGTTATCAATAACACCAATTCTGAGAACACCACATTGATCCTTACCATTTCACATATCCACAAATGCTTCATACGTGTCTATAGGGGAAGTACTTGGGAAAAAAAGAGGAACATAAGCCATGTGTCATTCATTTCATCTGTAAAATCCTAGCTCCCGCATAACTAAATTACACATTAACTAAAAAATAATTTATTGTAGTAGTATGAGTCATTAATAAATTTCATCATTGCATTATGGGGTATCATGCTTTAATTCATACTAATCTTTATGCTATTAGGTATATCATGAATAATCATATTACTAATTGTAGAGTGATTAGGTGTGTACTATTGTTGCAAGAATTTGATATCACCATCATGTTAGTTTTTCTAATATAATTAAATTGATTAGGATCTTTACCTGAAAGAATAACAAACACGCCAAGATACACAAGATAGAGCAATTACACAAGACACACATATTTTCATCAAGGAAACCATAAAAGAGAAAACCCTGTAAACTTCCTCAAAATAGTTCTGTCACTAAGACAATATCACAAGATGGAAAAACCCAATAAGAAGAGGTCTTTTGCAACTATCTCTCTTTCCTCCCTGTCCTTCTCTCTCTCTTCATGCGAATTTTAGTGAGTGTGAGTGTGTATATGAGGGAGGGCGCCTCCCTATTTATACCCTTCAAGTGACTGACCTCCTAACTTGACTGGCGAACTTCTAACCCTAACAGGGTCGACTTCTCCTAGAGATACTCCTAAAGCACATTACATTATATTATACTAGGGACTATTGCCCTGACTTACAACAAAGGTTGTACCTCAAGGACCATACACAATAATGACACCTTGAAAGGAGGGAAACACATATTCGATGGGGATACAACAACATACAATGATAATATACCTCTGAATATCTTATGAAGTTGTAAATACAACAATGGATCATTGATAAAATAGGGAAGGAGAATGTTGTGGTCAAGTTTCTTTTTATGCTTGCTAATAACAAAGAAACTGCCCTTGTCAAGGATGTTTTTTTCGGAGCCCTTGTTTGCATTATCTACAAATAATTTGTGGATTGCAAATATTGCTAATTATTTGGTTGTAGGAAAGATTTTGTCATGTATCTCACCAAAAGAAAGACAAAGGATTGTTAAACAAAGTGCCATGTATTCTTGGACTCAAGGATACATGTTTCACATGGGGCAAAATATTGTTATGTGACATTGTGTTCAAGATGATGGGATTCTTGACATCCTGAAATCTTGTCACAATGAGCCATGTGGTGGCCACTTTGTTGACAAAAAAAATAGCATTTAGGTTACTACTTGCCTACTCTTTATGTAAGAAGTTGTGATAGTTGTCAAAGAATGGGGTAGACCATTCAATCTAATGAGATGCCACTTAATACTCAACTCATGGTGGAGCCTTTTGAAAAATGTACTTTGAATTTTGTAGGACCTATCAATCCCCCATTTAAAGAAAACACTCATATCTTGGTTTGCATGGATTATATCACCAAATGAGTTGAGGCCAGACCACTCTCGAGAGATACAACAAACAGTAGCAACAGATTTTCTCTGTCAGGAGAATTTTGTCCACAATAGTTTACTGTGAGAAATTGTTACAAATAATGGATCCCAATTTATTAATAAACTCATACAAGCTCTTACCAAACAATATCAGATAAGACACAAAATATATACATTGTATCATCCATAAGCCCATTGCCTAAGTTGAAGTCACTAATAGAGTCTTGGAGTCCATCATGACCAAGACGGTGTAGATCCACCAAAGAGATTGTGCCAACAAAATCTTTTTGGGATTACCGAACTACCTGATACAACACCACTAGCCTCACTCCTTATGAACTTGTGTGTGGTAAGCACGCCATATTTTCAATTGAGTTTGAAGTAAAAACATTACGACCTACATTGCAAGTTGAAATGGACCTTCTAAAAGCTCCAAAACACTACTTAGAGAAAATCAATGAGCTTGATGAAATTTGTTAGGTTGCCTTGTAATAAACATTTGTTGTTCAACAGTAGAGAACGAGGTGGCATGGCAATTTCATCAAGAAAAATAATTTTCAAGTATGATTTCAAGGTAAGCTTTGTACTTTATGGTTGGGCCTATATAAAATTGGTGTTGTTTATGGCATTGATTTTGTTAAGTTACACGCTATTGATGAAGCAAGGACACGCCTAATGGATAATGGTCATCGTCTATGATTATATAAAAAAACATTATCTAAGGTGGCCTTTCTTTGAAACATTGCTACATAATCTGATCTAAAAGTTGTTGGTACCATGGCTATGCCACCGGTACCGGTAACATATTTACCTTCGTATATATATGGACATTGGGATGGAAAATGGCTGATGTAAGAATGGAGAGTATGTGGAGAATGGATAGAATATAAAGTGGACAATGATGAACGGTTAGAGGTGACGAGATGTTGATGTGATTGATAGAAAGAAGGATATGTAGCATGGTGCACTTGAAATGGTTCTGCAACAAATAAGGAACTCAAAGTAAATTTGTAGCAAATGTAATTGGTAAAACTTGCCATGTATTGCCATACACACACACACACGTGTGTGTGTGTGTGTGTACAATACTTGCCAAGTTTTACTAATTACATTTGCTACAAATGCAATATGTGGCACACACACACACACACACAAATGTCTATGTGTGTGTGTGGCAATACGTGGCAAGTTTTACTAATTACATTTGCTGCAAATCTACTTTGAGTTCCTTCTTCATTGTTGCATAACCATTTTAAGTGTGTTTCAAGTGCACCACGCTACATATCCTTCTTGCTACCAATCACATCAACATCTCGTCACCTCTAAATGTTAATCATTATCCACTTTATATTCTATCCATTCTCCACCTACTCTCCATTCTTACATCAACCATTTTCCATCCCAACATCCATATCATACGTTTTCTTTTGCTTTGTTGCTACCAAACTATTAGTTTAAGATCTTGGAAACATTGTTGGGGAACCTCCTATTTCATTTGCATTATGTTGAATGGTATGAAACCTCTTGTTTCATCTACATTCTATCGATTGGTATGAAACCTCATGTTCCATTCTCGTTTTGTCGATTATTGCAAAACTTTCCAGTTTTATTTCAACACGGTGTTTGCAATAGTCCCTCTTGTTATTTATTATTGATTGTTTGCTGCAAATCCATCTATTGTTGCATATTGCGTTAGTCCATTGTCGCCACTCCATTATGTTCACATGTGTGTCTTGTATTTCTATCATCGCCACTGTGAGTGATGGTATTTGTTGTTGTTCTCATCACTCATGCTAAATCTTGCATGTGATGCGAAGGTATGGTTTCCTTCTTATATGTGAAGGTATGGTTTCCTTCTTATATGTGAAGGTGTGGTTTCCTTCTTATATTTATGGTTTTCATTAAATTCCAACTATGTGCCATGTCAGTCCTCATCCTCTATCTGTGCCTATCTCCCATGCCAAGGACAACATGTGGATTTAGTTGGGGGGGGGGGAGCATTACATCGTCGAATTGTAATCCAGAAATTGTTGTCCTTTACTTGTCCTTACTTATACCACCACATCCTTTACAATGTGTTTTCTCTATTCATCACTAGGGTTATCATGCTTCACCTTGATTTTCACCCTCCTTAACAACATTCTTCACCCATTTACCACCCATATCTAACAAAGTTAGGGCTCATTGTTTTGCCAGTACCCTTTTATTGATGATATTATTGTTCATCATTATCCACCTTATATTCTATCCATTTTCCATCCCAACATCCATATCATCCATTTTCTTTTGCTTTGTTGCTACCAAACTATTAGTTTAAGCTCTTGGAAACATTGTTATGGAACCTCTTGTTTCGCTCTCATTATGTCGATTGGTACAGAACCTCTTGTTTCATTCTCATTCGAATGATTTTTATGAAACCTCATGTTCCATTCTCATTTTGTCAATTGTTGTGAAATCTTCCAATTTTATTTCAACACAGTGTTTACAATAGACCCTCTTGTTCTTTGTTGTCGATCGTTTGTTATGGATCCGCCTATTATTGCATATTGTATTAGTCCATTGTCGCCACTCCGTTAAGTTCACATGTGTGTCTTGTACTTCTAACAACACCATTGTGAGTGATGGTACTTGTTGTTGTTCTTATGGTTTCCTTCTTGTGTTTACAGTTTTCATTAAATGCCAACTATGTGCCATGTCACTTCTCATCCTCTATTTGTATCTATTTCCTATGGCAAGGACTACATGTGGATTTAGTTGGGGGAGGAGCGTTAGATCATCGACTTATCATCCATTAATTTTTGTCCTTTTCCTGTCCTTACTTATGTCACCACATCCTTTATTGTGTGTTTTCTCAATTCATCACTAGGGTTGTCATACTTCACCTTGATTTTCACCCTCCTTGACAAAATTCTTCACTCATTTACCAATCATATATGGAAAAATTAGGGCTCGTCGTTTTGCCACCATTGTATCGATGTTATCATTGATGTTACTCCTGATTGTGACTCACTTGTTTGTATGGATTGAGTGGATAAGCTTCATAGATTTTTTGCCATAATTGGTTATGTTTTGTGGCATGACCTATAACCTTGGAGTAACTATGGATCAATTGGGAAGTGCTACAAATATTTCAAAATGCTATATGAATGGTGTGATTTTGAATGACTACAGGGTTTTGATACCGCCAATTCTATGGAATTTTCCAAGAGTTTCCATTTGTTCACATCTAATATACAAGGGATTTGGGTTAGAATCACTAAGGCTACCATAACTAGGGTCATTGGCTTACCTCAAATAGGATAATGGTGGTTTGCATGGAAGAGAATGTTTCTACTTGCAAGGATAGATTTGTTGAACCCAAGAGATCAAGTTGAAGATTAAGGAAAGGGGGTTAAACGAATGTATTTGCCATGACCTTGGGCACGAATGGCATAATTCGTACAAAATTAGCTCGGTTGTGAAGGATAACACAATCTATTATTTGGATATCATTTCAAATTGTTAATGCATTTGTGACACCAGCGACTACTAAACATTCCATGCTTCTTGATGAAGACCTTGCATCCCATGGCTCATAATATAAGTCATGCAAAGAATATTGACTCCAACTTGTCGCATCATGGATTGATTAAGCTTTTGATTGTTGATGCCTTGTCCTTTTCTAACTAGACCTGGGAAGCATTCTTACATCGACCTCGTTGGATTTAACAAGAGGAAGCAGAGGCATCAAGTAAGGAAGATGAAGTTGTCGATGCATAGGAAGAACATGTTGAAACAATGCACCGAAAGGCCCTAATGTTGTCTGACAAGAATCGATGATAGGAGGTGCAAACCAAACAATTGAGGAACTTGCATAGGAACAAGTAGTAGGGCATGGAACATAAGTACATACTATTGTTGTGGGAGTAATACATGCTAGTGCTACATAAGCAGTTCATATTGTTATATAAGAAGTCTTAGGGGATGATGTGGTACAAGTTATAGAACCTTTTGTTAGTAAATTTGATGGCGCAAATATTCATTGTCTAGTTGTAAAATAGCAAACCAAAGCTTCAAAAAGTTTTAGAATTGAACAAAAATCCTAGACAACTAGAAAATCATTTGCACCCCCAAAATATCCTATAAAGAAAAGAACGAGGCTCTTGGATATTGCAAAAGCTACTGCATAAGCAGCTGTACCAAAGATGGCTCAAAAGGAAATTGTTGCTTCTCTACAAGAACCAACAACATAGCAGTAAGAAACTATATTAGAAATGGCTCAAAAGGAAGAAACTATTGCTCCACGAGAACTAGTAATATAAAAACCCACTACTACTCCACAAGAACCAATAATGGAAGCTGAGACACAAAAATGAACTTTTTTATATGAACATATCAACAAATTTGTTGAGAGTTCACCTCAATACTTTATAGTTTAGGTTCAAAAACAAGTTGTTGTTGAAGCCCCATATCCGGTCAAAACAACAATAAGAAAAAGGTCTTGCTATATTCTTGGTAAGATGCATCTTATGCCTTACTACTAGCCTTTTTTAAAGTAAGATTATCAACTACGAAAGGAAAATTGGAATATAAGGCATAAGTTAACTTATGCCATGCGGAAATTGAAGCACCCTACATTTTATACAAGGATAGACGTACTAATCCATGCCCTTGAAGAAAGCATGTGGTCACCTTCTGCTTTGCATGAAAGTGATAAAACTTTAGGAATGATGAATCAACCCATTGATACGGAAGTGATGGATGAACCCATTGCTACATAATTAAGAGAAATTTTCCACCCAACCATAGGCACTCTATCCAATATATACTCTTTATGTTGAGAGGCCACCCCTAAGTCAATATATGAGGCCACTAGGGTGAAGGGAACACGTACATGCTTCTCTTTCTCAACCCACAACCAATTTCACTCTGAATGCTTAACCTAATGTTCATCCAGAGTTATATAGGAATCTTACTCAACCATCATAGCCATGGTGCTCCTTCCAATTGCCCCACACACCACAAAGAAGGCATTTCCTTCATTGATCCATAATTTCCTTAGGAAATCCAACCCTTACAGTGCTTGGCAATGTGTTTAGCAAGAGTCCAATATATTGTTTGTTATTGGAGAACCTATTGTAGCATCAATTTGTGGCTTCTCAAGCATGCAGGAGCAACACAACTCAATGGGTAAGGGTTCTTACCTTGCCCAACCTCTATGCTCACCTACAACCATCTCTTTTCCCCTCAATTTTGTAGTTCTCCTTCCAAATTCGAATCTCTAGTTATGCATAGTCTGGTAATTGATGAAGGCAATGGGATGGACAACAACATCAAAAAGTTTGTGTAGTGTAAAAATTATTGTCCCAAAATTTGCATGACAAAAAATGAATGGTAGACTCCAAAAGATGAGAGAATGGTGGAAAAGGCAACTAACATAACTTCTAAACATAAAAGAGAGGACTCTTACAATAATCATGAAAGTATATTCATTCCATGCTTCTGTAACTACATGCGAAGACTTTCCTCACCAACCTCCACAAGCATTCGATGATTGGATTTAACAGCCAAAAGGAAACAACTGGCTCATTAAAGGGAAATGACAACAATTTGGGTGAGTTCTAAGGTTGACACTTAGCGATAGAATATTTAATCTCCCATAGGCCCCGTTTTCTCTTCCCCTCTAGTGGAATCATAACCTATCTAATGCTTTTTACACAACCATCTTGGAGCATAAATATTGTTCTCCAACATAATATTTACCTAGATTTACGTCATCATGACAAGCCATCCACATGGTCCATATAGATATATTTATATGAGATATGCCCAACCTTTCATTAGTTGGGCTTTGGCCTTGAGCTCCACACTAGGAATCCATACTAGCACATTTGCAACATTTTACATGATCTGATTCAATAAATTACAAGGGTCAAATTGGAATCCCAGAATAATTTATTTACAAGTTGTTGATGTACTTCGAGAAGCTTATGCAAAACCCATTGTTCAGTTAGTAGGTGTTCAAATAGATGAGACATAAGAAGTTAGTTTCCTCAAAGTAAAAAAATTGAGAGCACAAATGACCAGATGGAGGCATACTGTTAGAGCATGCAAACAAGGGGTAGTACCCCTAGCAAAACATGGATTGAGCATTAAAACTTTAAAATAACAATGGGTCGAGTTTTATGCTATTGACACAATGAATAAGTTAAAAGAGTAATGAAATAAACTTCTCAAATTGGAGAAAGAAGTAAAAAAGTTAAAAGAGTAGAAATTACAGTTGAAGAACATGGTCCATGCTCTACTCAATTGCAAAGCACCTTGTGTTGTGTATACCCAATTTCTACATGACAAGTGGATGTTGTTTGTGTTTGAAGCCTTCATTGAGGGAAGACCTTATGATGTCTCATCTCCCAAATCATTCCCAGAGACTTACTTTGCTTGTAATTATGTAGATAAAAATATATTATATGAGCTATATCAACATGAGATCAATCTATCTCATGATAGGAAATGGAATCTAAACCCATTTTTGTGGGACATATAATTAAGGGACTTCACATCCCAATGAGAAATTAGATTTAGTAGGGCCATGCACAGACTACTGTAGATGTAAATGAGAAAGATGTTTGTTTTTCAGTTAGAGGGGAATATGGGAAGCCCCCGACCATTCTATTTCTACATCGTAGATTGTTCATGTTAAAGGAAAGGATGACTTTCGCCCTCAAAAATCAGCAAGAGGTCGTTCACCACTGTATGGATCAAATTGACAACATTATTATGTAATCACTGCTTGAAAGCCAACACAACTGGGCACATATGTCAAAATCAAAACAAGGAAGGGAACCATTTGGACACCATAACTTTTTGGAAGCCTTAAAGAGAGTAGAAATGTACATACATTGCATAATCAGGAATGGAGAAAATTGGATTGGATTGAAGTACCATTTTCCATTGATTTGGCTCCCAACACCACTATAACAGTCTCGGTATAAATTGCCACCACAAGAAGATTTATTTTCAGGAAGATATTGAAATAAAGAGAGGGTATTATGAAACATTGGAATAGGGGAATTCCTTCTACAATCTCAATAACATACATTGTTATGCACTCCATTATGACACATACTAACTTACAAAGTTGCATTGGGATGCACAATGGCTCCATTTGGTGGGAGATGATGGGCATGCGTTTCATTGTTTCCTGTTTACCTTTTTTGTCACTTTTGGATCCTTTTTGGCATTGTTCACCTTAATTTTGAAGTATATGTCATTCTCTTTTGACTTACATCACAAAGTTGTTCTTTGATCCATAAGATAACCATTATTTGTTAAATTGTAGATCATTTGAGATGGATTGTTGTATACTTTGTATCTAACATGCGAGACAAGGTATGTTACATAATAGGTCACTAGAGATTTTGTTGTGAAACAAAGTACCAATGTCTACTACAAAACTCCTACCTTACTTTGGTTCCAGTGTTATGAGTCCACAGTGATCTATGAACATGATTTCCCCTTCCTGTAGAACAATAATATGCAATTGTTGTAACTCCATTCAAGTCGCCATTGATGTAGATCCTTTTCCAAATTTCACCTTACTATCAGTTTGGTTGTTATGTCTAGTTGTCACTATTGTTCCATGAGTCATGATTGTTGTGCATCTCGCCATCAATAAATTTTATCAATGCTACAAAATGGAGCAATCTGTTACAAAGAGGTTGCTAATTAAACCGAGGGCATTATAGCAATTCACCACAACAACAAGAGATATATTCTCGCAATTTAACGAACGATTGCACAAGAAGAGATTCTCATTCATAATTGTTAAGACATTTAGGGGGGTGACCCATTTTGGTTGCCCTATTTCATATTTGCATGTTATGTTTCATAGTTTTGTGTTTTGTTACAACAATGGCTCGAGAATCTCTAATTCTCAAGCACGTTGTTTCTAAATTGTATTAAGTAATCTATCGAGATATCACCTATATAATAAGGAACTTCATTTTTCTAAAGATGTTCATATAAGGAGAGGATATATGAAAATACTTGAAGTCCGAACTCTATAATATTATGTTTACTGTTAACATATAATAAAGCAAAGTCTAGTTAGTCATCTTGTTCATGCATATATGAGATAGATTGACTTTGTGAGCCAAGTTCTTAGTTGTTGAAGCATCCCTAACCTTGATCTACAAAGGAAGGTCCCACTATGGAGAAGCAAGCGTTTTGTTTATTAGCATAGTTCATCTCCAATTTCAATTTTAGGGTAGGTGTCTTGTTTTTAATTTTGTTACATTGTTTGCTTCATAACTGTTAATAAGTTGTTTGTTGTAGATCTATCTATGCTTCAATGACGTTGTATGCTACTACTCCTGTAGTTGATGTTAAATGTGTGATTGAGTGTTCTTTACTTTCATGGTTGAGTTTACTACTTTCCTGCAAATTGTTTTAGTTTTATTTTATTGCAGGTAGATTTGGTTTTTTGGATAGACTGTAGTAGCATGTTAGAATTTAGAATTATAATTACTTTTTAAAAATCTACATATATTTTGCATGACACCTTGCAAGCATACTAACCCTGGGTTGGTAATTAATGTACTTGCAAGTTAAGTACATTGTTTAAGTTAATAAGGGATATAGCTAGCTTGTTAGTAGGCCTTCAATTCCTCACAGTAGCCCCTCACGATACAATAATGACTCTTCGCATCCAATTTATTTCTATCATTGTCTAGAATACGAGCCCACACAATGCATCAAAACATTTTAAGGTATTTAACTGATGGCTTTCTTCCATTCCATTTTTCAAGAGGACTCGTGTCCAATATTGCTTTAGTTGGAATTGAGTTCATAAAATGATTCGAGTAGTAAACAACTTTTGACCAAAACAAGTCGATAAACCTTTGGCCTGAAGTAAACGTCATGGCATCTATACCGAAGTTTGATTCTTTCCTTTTGCAACACCATTATACTGAGGTGTGTAGTGTACATATCTATGCGACGAGATACCATTAAGTAACAAGTAGCTTTCAAAAGCATTGCTCACATATTCTCCTCCATTGACTAATCTTAAATATTTCACAGGTTGACCACACTAAATTTCAGCTAATGCCCTAATTTCCTTGAATGTCTAAAATACACTATCTTTCTTCTTCAATAAATATACCTTATACTTGCTATCAGTGGTTTGTCTAGGGTACATAAGTCACTACGGACAAGTTTTAGTTAAATATTTATTCTCCAAACCTTCCCTATTTCAAATGTAGCCTAACACCCTTCACATTCCTCATCAACAAGAGAAACCCTAGGTAGCTTTGCATCCATGCCATGCTTAACCATTAACTTCGTGCTTCAAAAGTCGAAATCTCATAGTCTTCATGCTAAACTCACATGTGATTGTTAGTTTTCTCTATGAGCATAGTCAGACTTGGATCTTTCTTGGGAAAGTCATAAAACTTATATACTTCATCATTAGGATCAATAATACTCTTAACAACATCAACAAAGTTATTGTGCACGCCTTTCACAACAAATTGATTAGGCCAAAATTCTACCTTTTTGTTGATTTGAGTTAGTTGGGGCACGTACAACGAATTGACACTCAAACCATGTACATGATATACAACATTGATCACAATGTATTAACTTTCAATCTCACCACCATTCATAATAGTAAGTGCACATTAATCAAGTACAAAGATTTCATTTTTGTAGCTCAGCTTAATGTTGAAAGGAGAGAGACATCCTTAGTCATATGGTGTGTACAACCAAAGTAGACTATCCACTCACTTTTATAAGTGTGAGAATGCAAAGCTTGACAAGTACCAAGATAAAATGTATAACCATTTGCCTTACCTTTTAAATTCAGGTGTTGCAGGTTGGTTAGTGGTCTAGTTGAGATGTCTCCCTTAAGCTTCTTGACATTTTCTTTGAGGTCTTTCATATTATGCAAACAAGTCTTCTGTATATGTCCTAATTCCACACAATAATGATATGTTGCTTCTTCTTACCTTTCTTGGTTGATGTACGAACATCTTGCTTCTTCTTGACACATTGGTTGATGCACAATCCAATCTTTTTACTACCTGTATTGTCAACCTCTTTCTCTACAGTTATTGTCATGTCCCAAATGTTGCATTGGGTCACAATGGTCTTATCACATTTTCCATATTCATGAGAGTTTGTCAAATTGATGCTAAGGGTCAAATAATTGCCAAGGAGGAAAATTACTAGTTTTCTAGGTTGGGGGTGGAAGCTTTGGGATTTGGAATAAGGAGGACAATAAATGATATTTGAACATTAGAATGACACAAATATTTAATAAAGGAGCTAAATAAATACAAGGGAAAATCAAAGTGGCAATTGATCATGAAGACACATGGAGGATGTGGGACCCACACAAGCTAGATTTTCTATGCCACATGGCATCCTCCTCTTGCAATTTCAAATCGATGGGAAGCCTAATGTTCTTGGATGAGTTAGAAGGCTAATAGACTTGGCCATATGCATCATAGGTCGAATTTGGAAGGAAATGTAACTTACATGGGAGAGGAAGAGTCATTTTGGAGTTAGTGAGACACTTGGACTAGATTCCCTAGCTCTATGACAACAATGATAAAGATTCTATGACACTTATGACACAAATCAGATTTGAAGGTTGACATCCGACATATATGACATGTTAGGTCAAAATAGAGCATCCAAGAGGACGCTCATGTGAGTTGGGGAAGCTTAATAGGTTCCTACTCAAATTGGGGGAAGATGGAAGGCTAGGAAAGAGAGGACACATGGCAAATCTTGAGCACACACCCAAATTCGAATTGGCTTGAGTTTTTGGATGGATTGATAACCTTAGAAGGATAATTATGTTTATAAAATACAAGAATCAACCAAGATAAGGGCTTTTGATCATTTGAAAAATTGTCATTTATGAATTGTGAGAGCTAGTGGATGACTAGTTTTCTTGCCTTAGCCAATTTCGAGGGTGAAAGATTCCCATCCAAGTTGGTGTTTGGAGAGTCCACTCAGGTCTTTCATGGAGTTTTAATGGAGTTGTAATTGCAGGTGTAAGCTGCATGGAAGCTCATGGGTTCTTCTATTGCAGTACTTTCTCTCAACCATTTCCAGTTTTCATTGCATATTCATGCTCATGGAAGGATTGCGCCTAGGGTGAGCTATTGTAATTTTTGGGAGAGCTTATCATGGTCTATTTATGATTGTAATAAGTTCAATATGATCTGTTCTTCATTCTCATCAAGTCGAAATACCCAAGAGTTGTATGTCAAAATGACTTTTAATGAGCAAACAATGACCATTTCAACTCTATTTTGATATATCCCATGGTAATGCTGATTACTTCGAATGGGAGAATGTATCTCTGATAAATGTATGGTGAATAGACTGTCATTAATGTGTATTACATGTTTCATGTTCAGTACGCATTGGAATCCATTTTACTCATTTTAATTGCATTGGGAGAAGATTTGGTGCCTTTTCCCTAAGGGTCGAAATAATGATTTGGGAGTTGTTTGGGAAAGAGTCATAAAAGCCTGTATAAACTAAAAAATGATGCATATGAGACCTTAAAAATGTCCCTTACACATCCCTTGCCTCTGTTCAGAAATTTGAATGGGTTTGGGAGCATTTGAGAAACCATTTTCAACATTTACCCATGGGGAATTGGAACCCCAATTTGTTAGTAAAGACTCCTACTTTGGCCAGAATATTAAACAAGTTTGCAGAAGTAATTGAAGGGTCATAAATCAGCCTTGAACATCATATTCAAGTCTTAATATCATACATACACCTTCTCAGAAGATTTGGGATAATTTGGGCCAATTTGGAGATCTAGACATCAAAACTAGTCAAAGGCCGAATTAGGGAAAAAAGTGAAAAATTGGTCATTGTAATAAAAATTCTTAGAAAGGGACATTACAGTTAAGTTGACCTTTTCCCTTTATTAAATGTGCCTATTGCTTAACTTCAAGTTTTCTTCATTGAGCTTTCTTGTGCCCCAACTAACAAACCACACAAATAATCGAAGGAACAATATTTACCATCTTCTTTTTCTAGAATCCTAACTAGCATGGAATGTCGGACAAAATACATCATAAGGTGTCTTCATATTCATTAAGATCAATGCTATGACTAATTGGACATCTTTCTTTACAAAATCCTTTCCTTGCATTCACTTAATTTTCATCGAAGGTCCTTCACATGGGCCTAATAATCTTCAATTCTCTCAAAGGAGAGCAGATCAAGAGAGATCAACTCTTTCTCAACTTGCATAACCTCACTTTCTCAATCTTATCAAAGATTGTCTTTAGCTTCTTATATACCATACTCAAATAGTTGATCCCACTTGTATGAAAGTAAATCTCCTTATAGATACATGCCATTATAACTCATACGACCTCGTCCTTCTTTCTATCAACGACAAATTTATGTTGGTCATTTTTTTGATCTAGAATTGTAATTTTTGAGAACTCCTAAAGTGCTTTACTATTCAACATTGTTTCCATATCTCATGCATGCATACCATAATTGCAACCATCCAAAACTACAAGTGCTTTCTTGGAACTCATAATCTCGATACATAGATCTAAACTTGGATAGTGTTTAGTTGAAACCTTAAATTAATCTACTAGAAATATCTAACTCATCACAAGTGCATACAATTAGCAACATCTAAAAGTCTTGTAAACAAAAGACTAGGTCTCAAATCAATAACTTTGATACCATGCCGAAAAACTAAGAAATCATGTAAATCATGAAGTTAATGATTCAAAGAAGAGGTGATTTCCACAAAATACCGTTACAACACCAAATCACAATGAGCATACTACCTTGACCTACACACTAATAATCACCATCTATTCTACGCCTTGCAAGCCTTTTATAATAAAATAAAATTAATGATTCAAAGAAGAGGTAGCGTCAAATGGATGTAGTTTGGGTGGTTGGGAGGAATGAATGTTACGCTCCCCACCCAGGTTCTACTTTTGTAAGTGACATGTTGCTCTTGTGGAGCCCTTTGTACTAAATGTTGTGATTGATGAGCTGACCATACCTTGATTCAATTTGAATATCAGGTATTGGAATTTTCCATGAAGTAGCTCTCTAACAAATGGTGAAGGTTTCCATATACACTACTCGACACGTGCACGCGAGTCGTTGTTTTTCACACGTGCGCGCGCCTTTCCGTGCGATACTCCACCCCTGGGTTTTGACCGTGCGACAACGCTGGAACAAAGAAAGTTCAACTCTTGTAACCAGAAGCCCTAGGCGTACCATGGAACTTCTGTAAGACGGATGTGAGAATTTTATTACATAGAAACGGAACTTTTGTAAAAGGTGTAAATGGCATCGTTCTTATAACTTTGATCGCAAGGATTTCGCATTGACCTCTGGTTTTCCATGTTACAGTTAAATAAGAAGAAATTTGCAGTGTAGATCCAGATTAACGCACTGGTAAAGCCATGGCAGATCAAGAAGCCAGTAGCCTAGCCTCATTTCCGGCCGGCGAGCAGACAGTGTGGGCGAACGTTTCCCCTTTTCTTGACACCGTTTGTACAGGTAACCAAGTCATTCCGGCCGTAAATGTAAAATCCTAAAAGTGTTTTAGGGTTTCTAGGGTTTAACTTGCTTTTTACTGTCGCGTGATCGCGCTCTTTCCTTTTTCGATAACAAATGACTTTATTTACAGCTGCGTGAATCTTAGATCTTAGAGATCCTAGACTTCTCTGGCCAGTCGAGGTCAAAGGTTCTGTTCCAGGAGGCGTGGCATAGTTTTCATACAAACATTGCAAACAACTCCATGCCGTATAATTTTTGTACAATCCGGGCCTAACGACTGGAAAAATCTATATTTCAATGTATATTTAACCAAGTTTGACGAACAGAATACAGTTTTGAAAAATAATAGTTGTAATTGAAATGCGTTCCTATAAAAATGGCTTTCTGATTAAACCCTACAGTAAACTTTGAGCTAGATCAGGATTGATATAATTGAAGTAATATTAATTATATTGGTATTTGATTGACTGTCGCTTGAGGGAGACGTATATCTTCAAGTAAATTACATTGACCCATTTCAGAAAGATTAAATTGCAAACAACACGCACACAAATATATGTTGGAAGTGCCTTGATAAACACACCACAAGGCGCTGCCCTCCATAGGGCAGTCTCCATCCAGCTTAGGTGATAGGTGCGAGGAGTATCCATTCCACTAAAATTGCATGGGACTCGCACCCAGCTTTATCTCTCAGAAACTCGTGTCGTTGGGGTGGGGGCAGATCACGGGGATAATGGAACTCTGGTAGATGGCTTAATACTCTGCATAGATCAGATTCCCGTCAGCGTACATGCTAGGTCCGAGGGGTAACTATTCCCCCAAAATTGCACTGGACCTGAACCCAGCCTTATTCCTCGGAAGCTTGCGCCCTTGGGTTGGGGCAGATTGTGGTGATACTGAAACTCTGGTGGATGGTTATACTGTCAACTTGATTGAGCCAACGTCCCATTGGCAACTTTTATGTGAATCATCAACTCCTCCAAGGAAAAAGGAGAAAACTAGATTTTAGTCCTCAGCATTGGCAGAATCTAGTGGAAAGCAGCAGGTGTATTAGGCATGTTCTTTCTCAATCCAAGGATCAGCAAGGCAGTAAGTAACCATTGATTTCACAATTAGTTATTTCAGTTACTCACAATTAGTTATTAAGGTTCAAAATTCCAGCCTCCAGGCACATGTTGTGTCTTTATCAAATATTTTGATGTGAATTTTGAAGACTTATGTTTAGAAAGTTTATGCTGTTTCAACTTTTCATTTTAACCATGACCTAAACCTTATTTCCATGGATGTGTGCATTTGGTTAAGGTGCCTTTGGTCAAGAACTTATACTCGAGGGACTCACCTTTCTTTTTCCTTCGGAACCCTAAGACAATATAATTCCTTTTTGTTAATTAATTCTAATTGTATAAATCTTACATAGAGGTCAGTGAGGACTTGGTTGGTTGGTAAAGCAAGGGTGTTTCTATTCAACTGGTTAAGGTTCAAATCCCCCTAGAGACATGTTCACTACTGGTGGGTTGTCTCGCTTGCATAAGTGGGCCATTTTATGTGGTTGGGTTCGGTGTAATTTCTTGCCAAATTATGGTGGAATAGAGTCTCAACATCTTAGCTGAAAGATTTGCTTTTGTGAGTTGTGAGACATATCTGCTTCATTGCTATATTTATACAGGATGGCACTGTTTGCATGCGTTGAGTATAAGTGTCTATTAAAAGGACTCTCATAGAGGGGGTTCCATACAACCTGACATATTATCAGTGCACAAGATCATGTATATTTTAGGGAAATCGAGCCATTAATTATCTAAAGAAATCAGTTTATTAGTGTATAACTAGCTGTATTTTTGTTTGTTTCCATACAACCCTACATATGATTTGTGCACAAGCTCATGTATCTTGTAGGGAAATTGAGCCATTAATTACCTAAAGATATCAGTTTATTAGTGTATAACTAGCTATGTTTTTGTTTGTCTTCAACAGGCTAATAAATTCAACTTCTTGTCTGTAATATAGTTGTAAACCATTGGGATGTGTTTTATAAGAATTATTAGTTCATTTTACATGTCATATAATGTTCCTTATACAATCGTGTATAATGCCCAACTCTTTGTGCAAACACACCTAATTTAGAGAACCAGGTCATCAAGCTATTGTAATAATACTCCATTCCATGGTTCTTCATGATCTTCTGCTATGTATATAAATTTTTTAAAATACGTAATCTAGATTCTAAATTAATATATAATAATAATAAAACGAGAATCATAGACAAATAAATAAATAATATTGATAAATAATACATGATATTAATAATGGTAACTTGGTAAGTAAAATAATAAATGCCTACTATTAATAAATGAAATGACATGCCTTTTCATTTGAAAAGGCATGAATAGACCTATTTAATGGTCCCAATTGTACTTGTATCATGTATGTTGATTTTTCCTAAGCAGCATCGAGAGCCATTTTCTTGGAGAATGGAGGCACTTGGTCAGTTACCAGGAAGTGGAACTAGTCCAGCACTGGGGGAACTCAGCTTAGTGTTGAGTGGCCATTCTTTGAATGGAGGCACCTGGTGAGTTACGAGGAAGTGGAACTGGTCCAGCACTGGGGGAACTCAGCCTAGAGTTGAGTGGCCATTCTTTGAATGGAGGCACATGGTCAGTTACCAGGAAGTGGAACCAGTCCAGCACTAGGGGAACTCAGCCTAAAGCTGAGTGGCCATTCTTTGAATGGAGGTACCTGGTCAGTTACCAAGAAGATGAACTAGTCTAGGACTGGGGGACTCGGCCTAGGGCCGAGGGCCATTCTCCGGGAGAATGGAGGCACTTGATCAGTTACCAAGTATTTGACATTGAGTCAATTGATGCAGCCTAGTGCTGAGGCACCTGGTTAGTTACCTGGACATCACTATAAGCCCTAGACCGAGTTTGGGCATGTGAGGCACTCCTACCCTTGATCTGTGGGCTTTGTGATCTTCTCCAAGGATTAGCTACCCTTGGTTAAGACACCTTGTACTCGATCTTGGTGGCACAAGGAGTTCGAGATAAAAGCATTAGTAATTCTCCCTATTTATGATTATGTACTTTGAGTGGGCATGAAGGACCCCTATGACCACTTGCATTGACCAAAAAGACACTTGAAGAAGGCTAAGAGGCTAAACTCAAAAATACATAAGGACTCTTATACACTAAGAAGTCAAAGTGAAAATACAAAAAGGTCATTAGTACCTTAAAGTAAAAGTCAAAAAGGGTAAAAGAATAAATCTTAAAACCCTATTATGTTATTCTTACTTGTAAGGACCACATTCAAGTGACTAAAAGGTTATAAAAGAAGATCAATTGCAAAACATTTGGACACACACTTCTCTCCATTATGACTGCTCCCTAGAAGACTTCGCTGGTGTTTGAAGAGTGCATACCTCTGGTTTTGTGTTTTTTATGCCCTAGTATGGTGGCTCACTAGCTAGGGTATCCTTCCACTCCTCAGGCTAACAGGAACAGCAGAAGAACAGTCCACGGGCGGCCTTCACTAAGCCCTAAGATACTCGGTCAGCATCTATCTCTTTTCGGGCAGCATTACAGTGACCTCGGGCTACCTGCTCTTCATCTTGGGCAGCTCCTTTCCTCTCTTGGACTGTCTGTTCTCTTCACGGGCAGGCTAACCCTAATCACAGGCAGCTTCATCTCTCTCTCTTGGGCAGAAGGAATAGGTCAAGGGCAGCCTGTGTTTCCTCTCAAGCTTGCTGCTCCTCACCCCAGGAAGACTCAGAATCTGCGGGCAGGCCTTGGACAGCCTCTCTCTTCTCTCAGAACTTCCGGGCAGTTCTCAAGCAGACTAATTCTTACCTTGGGCAGCTTGGGTACATTCACAGGCTTACACAACAGGGTTTCGGGCAGCTGGAAAGAGATCCTGGTAACCACAGAAAAGCCCTAAATCTGACCCCGGGCAATGAAAGAATTCTGGGCAGCTTCAGTAGTTCTCGGGCAGCCCTTTACTGTTCGAACAGCAGCAGTTTGGGCAGCAGCATTTGGTCCAGGCAGCAGAGAGAAAATTTGGGCAGCAAGCCCTAATTTGAATTTTTTGTAAATTTTGTCATCATGGCAAATCTTTGGTAAATTGTTCAAGCTGGCTAGGGTTTGATGAATTTTGAAGAACATTCATCTCAGAATTCTGGGATTTCTATTCTTGCTGCTACAAACTCAGTCATCTCATTTAAGGGATGAATTACTAATGCTATTGGGGTTTTTGTCCTTTAAAGGTTTCCCCATGAAAACATCTGGTGTTCATGTGTGTTGATGTTTTGTTTATCTACTGCACTTGTCTTATTGTTATCTATCTTACAGTCTGCAAGAATTAAAGAATATATGCAAATGCTAAAATTCAACATTGTATTCATCATTCATTTTTTACTCAACTATTCTTATATCAAACATTGATATTTTTTATCAAACAATGTTTATATGCTTCCATTTCCGTGGTATTGGAGCTTTCTTATTTGTAGATCAGATTAATGCAGTGAAGGTTCTGTACTGCACCGTACCGCACAGTTTGTACTGTATATTCTGTATAATTACGTATATTCCGTTCGTTTTTTAAAGTCAGTACATTGTAGCTTCTGTGCATTTTGTACAACAGCTTCAGTTTTTTCTGTGTGGTCCATACAGGTAGCGGCAAAACCAGAGATTTAAATGGAATCAGGAAAGAAGAAATTTGTAGCCAATGATGACATAAATAAAGAATTAATCAACCACAAAGAAGAAATAAGGGTGTTGCAGTCTCGCCTAGAACACAATAAAAGTGTGTTGAACACAAACAAAAGAATCAAAAGAATTATTATCCATACAAGGAAGAGAGCATAGAATTGTATTACAAGAAGTGAAAGATTCGATACATAATATACATGCATTAAGAGCGACAAGAAGAGTGAAAGACAGGCTGGAGATGCTGCAATCGACAACAGCATTAAAATGATCATGGAATAGGACACCTCAGTTTTCTCCATCTCTAGAAAGAGAAGAACCAGTGATATATCTCTTAGGAAGTACTAATAGCCCAGTATTTCATGATAGAGATTACTACAAAGTTAAAAAGGAATTACCAAAATATGTGGCCAAGATTATAGAGGGGCCATTGTGTGGGTTAACAAACTGTAGGGTATCTTTGAATCAAACTCTCCACTTGGTGAACAAGAAAAAATAATGATGGCTTCCAATAGCTTAGAAGGTGAAGCTTATGATTGGTTCCTATGGTGGGTCGGAAAGTGTGATGGAAGGTCTTGGCAACAAAACAAAGTTGGTTCTCAAATGAGCAAGTACACTCATAAATGAGAAGTCTTGGCAACAAGACAAACTTGGTTCTAGATGAGCAATTACTTAAAATGTATATCTATGGGTTGAAGGACTAACTTCTAATTGAACTAAAATTGTGGAATCCTAAAACTATCGAAGACGTCAGATATGCAAGAAAGTTAATTGAGCAAAAGAATAAGGTGAACAGGGCATTGTTCATAGGGTCCAATAAATCAAACAAGTATGCCAATGACAAGTCAAATAAATATTTTGCAGACAAGGTGGAAAGATACAGACCACCTCACTTAAGGGAGGGTGATAAACTACAAAAACAGGATACAAATATGACATGGGAAAATAAGTACAGGTATTGTGGATACAAATGGTCACCAAGGCATAAGTGCAACAGCAAGAAACAATATAATTGCTAGGTCGAGAACGAACTAGACACATCAGATAGTGACTTGGAGGAGGAAAGAAGCAATGGAGAAGGTAAGGACAAAAATACAGAGTTGGAAGATGCAACGTCAAAGATATCCTTGGCTGTAATAACAGGCATCGGTTTCACAAACATTCAAATTAAAAGGACATATAAAAACAGAAAATGTCACCATACTTATAGACACACGGAGCAACCATAATTTCATAGATGTAAAAGTGGCCAAAAGATTAAATTTGTTTGTATATCTAGCAACAGATACAAGGGTTATGGTAGCTGATGGGAAAATTTTTCTGGTGTTGGGAAATGCCACAAAGTCAAACTACAAATAGAAAATTACAACTTGGAGTTTTGGTTTTACATGGTGCCTTGGGAGGAGTAGACGATTTGGGAATTCAATGGCTACAAACATTTTGCTCCTAATCTGCAAATCATCAGGAGCAATATATTAAATTCAAGTAGGAAGGAAGAAAATATAAATTGTATGGGTTCCAACCACCTCCTACCCAAATTATATTATCGAGACAAATGGAAAAGCTAATCTGAAAAGGGGCATCTACGTATGTGGCCAATGTCATCAAATGGAGATATCAACTTCAGAAATAATCTACTCAGAACAACTCGAGATCCAAGGGTTAATCCTAAAATATGAGAAGGTATTTTAAGACCTACCAATGAAGTTACCACCGAAAAGAAGAATTGAACACATAATTGAGGGAAGACTAGACTCAACATTGGTTGACATTAAACCTTATTGATATCTGCATCACCACAAAATAGAAATAGAAAGGTTGATTCGAGATCTATTAAGATGTGGTATTATCACAAAAAGTAGAAGTTTGTATGTAGCCCCAATATTGCTAGTGTGAAAGAAAGATGGATCTTTTAGACTATGTGTAGATTATCAAGGTATAAACAAAATAACAATCAAGAATAAGATTCCTATTCTGTTCATAGATGAAATGTTGGATGACCTTCACTAGGCCAAATATCTTTCAAAGCTAGATGTGAGGTCAAGTTACTATTAAATCTGAGTGAGATTAGAAGATGTGGTGAAGATAACTTTCTAACCTCATGAAGGTTATTATGAATTTTAAGTGATGCCATTTGGTCTAATGAATGTCCCTACTACTTTTCAAGCAACTATGAATGAGCTATTGCAACCTTATTTAAGGAAGTTGGTGCTAGTCTTTTTCGATGACATCTTGATATGTAGTTAAACTTGGAATGAACATCTTAAACACCTAGAACAAGTACTGTTCGTATTAGAAGAAAATTAGTTTTATGCGAAAATGTCAAAGTGTACCTTTGGCAAGGAAGAAGTAGAATACCTTGGGCATGTCATATCTAAAATATTTGGATTTTGCTAAATTTGGTCCACCCCTCAATTTCACCCTAGTTTATTTGTCCATAGATCTTGAAGGGTGTCCTCATTCTTAAAGTTACCTCGGGAAACACGAAAACCCTATATCTCCCAATCCCTAAGCAACATTTTCCTTTTGAGGCCTCCTAGGGCCTCGCCTTGCCCTACTTTGTCCATCTCCTCTCGGGGGCGCACTTTTCTGGGTTGTGTGAAATCCATTGGTAAACATGAAATTGTGCGGGAAATCATTGATATTTATTAGCTTTGGCAAGTAGTTGTTTCAATTAACTCCTTAGTATATCAAGTAGTCTTCCTAATTCATCAATTGACTCGATATAAGGCACTGATCTGGGTATAAGGGTGTAGAAAGGTATTTGCATGTATCTTGTTGTTTGTAGGTATCTTTAACTGCTCTCCTCTGGGTTTAGGAGTTACCCAAAGTAGTTGAGAGCTTGGGACGAGGTGACATTTGGGCCTAGACCTCTTCCATATGCATACCATTCACTAGCATACTAACCACATTGCGTTGCTAATTCAAGACTTCTAGTTTGAGTGACAACATCACTAACAAACTTAAGAAGAATTGTTTTTAGTGGAATAACAAGGCAAAATAATGTTTTGAAACCTTGAAGAAGGTTATGTCATCAACCCTTGTTAGTAACTCACAATTTCACAAAACCTTTCGTGGTGGAATGTGAAGGTTCAGGTTTTGATGCAAGGAGACCATTCTATAGCCTTTGAAAGTTGGAAGCTAAATAAGAGGGAAAGCTTAAAATCTACATACGATAAGGAGATGCTTGCTATTATGCATGCATTACCTAAATGGCGCCAAGGCATTAGCTAAAGCTTAAATTCTTGATACGCATCGACCACAACAGTGTTTAGTATCTACTTTGAAAAAAGGCATTGTCCATAGAGCAACAAAAATGGATGGAGAAAATTTCCACCTTTGATATGGAGACATTACACATGAAAGAGAAGGACAATGTCGTTGTTGATGCATTATCATGCAAGGATGAAGAGGTAACATCATATACTATTATACAACATCAATTGTAATTCTTGATTTGGTAGATGAAATATGAGGGGAGCATGCGAAGTACCCTAAATATGCTTTCATCATTAATAATTTGGGACAAAATCCCAATTTGAATGTGAAATGATGTTTTGTGGTACAAAGGGAAAATCTATCTAACTTCAACATCAACATTTAAATTAAAAGTCTTAAGGGAATCATATGTCTCTCCAGTTGTAGGACATGTATGATTCTTCAAAAATGACAACAATGTATGACAATCCTTCTATTGGAGGGGAATGTATAAGGATATTCAAAAGTATGTCGCTGATTGTGATACTTGTCAAATAAATAAGAGCAAAAATGTTATGTCACCAGGAATACTTCATCCTCTACACATTCCTTACCAATAGTAAGAAGAAATCTTAATTGATTTCATTGAAGGATTACCAATGTTTGATGGAAAAGATGTTTTTATTATTATTATTATTTATTTATTTATTCTGTTTTTAGTGGTGGATAACCTAACTAAGTATGCTCATTTATAGGCGTAAGGAAAATAAATTCAACTAAAAAAATAGCTAAGATATTTTGGAAGAATATTTATAAATTGCATGGCTTTATAAATTGTTAGTGACATGGATGCAAAATTCAAGGGAAACTTCTGGAAGGAAACCTTGCAAACAAACAGGGATATCTCTTAATATGAGTTTGGCATATCACCCTCAAATATATGGACAAACAGAAATACATAAATAAATGCTTTGAACTTGTGACCTCTTGGAAACACACCATAGAACAATCACTTCAATCCAATTGAGCTAACATACTGGGATTTTAGATTTTCAAGGACATGGGGGTGGGCTTTGACCCACTTATTTGTGCGCCCATAATGAGATCTTTTAATATAATCTCTTTGGATTTCAACCACACATTCGAGCCCAATGGCTCTAGGGAAAGCCCTTATGGGAATTGAAGCTTGCCCACTGGAGAAAAACTCTTCACTCCTTACCAATGGATCCAACCTCTTTGGGATAATCAAATAAATAAATATATTTTCTAAAAGAAAAAACTCGTATTGCTTTATTTATTTCAAGGATAAGTTTATAGATATGCTTTCAATAATGTCTATTTTGAGGGCATCCATTTCCTTAGAGAACCAAAAACCTTCAGGAAAATATACAAAAAAGGATGTCCTCATAGAAGTCATCACAAGGATGGAAAGAAAGCCACGAAGATTGTTTGAAAACATGAATTGGAAGAGAAAGTGGCCTAACTTGGTATTGTGAAGTAATTGTATTGAATCTAAGAAAGAATTTGGATAGGGTGTAGGGTTGAAACCACACCCTCAAAAATCTCCAACATCCCTATCTATGATGAATCCATGACCTCTTTGGTTAGAGGTTGTTTGCTTTAGCATTGTTCTCTCTATAGGTGTGCATAAGAGAAATATTGGAGAAGCATCTCTTGGATTATCTTGCTCTTCTCAAAGCATTCGCTAGGAATAGACTTTTTGTATTTTAAAACCTCCATTCATTCACTCGATATATTTATAACTTTATAGTCACCAAAAACTTGAATCTTCTCCAATTTCCTTTCCTTTGCAATCTTCAAATCAATTATTTAACCCATGTCTTGGGCCATACGTAAACATGTTTTCCCTTGGAAGAGTGACAAGTGAACACTCCTCCAACTCTACACGCCCTTGGGTTTCCCATGCAAGAAGTTGAGAAGCATAAAGCTCCTCTCGAAACTTTCAGAGAAAGCATAAAGCCCCAGAAGTACTCAAGCCTTATGACTCATGAGCAAGCTCATTAATGCAGAACCCTCCACATACAAAGAAGCAACAAGTCTACAGGTATGGAATGATGTCATGATCAAAGAATATGGTTCAATTATGAAAAATGATGTGTGGGAAGTTGTTCCTAGACTGATAGGGAAGTCTATGGTAACGTCTAGATGGCTTTACAAGATCAAGCATGTCACTGATGGCAGCATTGAAAAGTATAAAGCCAGATTTGTAGCTCGTGAATTCACTCAAAAAGAAGGCATAGACTATGATGAAACTTTTGTGCATGTTGCGAGATATAACACCATTAGAACTATCATCTCCCTTGCTGCTGTGTGTGGATGGAAACTCCATCAGATGGATGTAAAAACAACCTTCCTCAAGGGAAAAATTGAAGAGGAAGTCTACATTGAACAACCAGAAGGCTTTGACTCATGGGGAGAAGTCCCATGTGTGTAAACTAAAGAAAGCCTTGTATGGGCTCAAACAGGCCTTGAGAGTTTGGTATGCGAGAATTGATGGCTACCTTCATAGCTTGGGGTTCTCCAAAAGTACTGCTGACTCCAACCTGTACTTAAAGGTTGTTCACAACCATCACTTGATCCTAGTCTTGTATGTGGATGACTTGTTCCTTACTGGGGAGGAACAACTGATAGCCTAATGTAAGAGGGAGCTTACCTCCGAATTTGAAATGAAGGATTTGGGTTTGATGCACTATTTTCTTGGCTTAGAGGTCTGGCGAAAGGCAGGCGAGATCTTCCTGACACAAGGAAAATATGCAGTCGATATCTTGCAGAGATTTTGAATGCAGGACTACAAGTGCATGAGCATACACATGACAACGAACTTGAAGAAGTTACGTGACTCGACAGGATGTGGATCCTACTCAATATCGACAACTCATTGGATCCTTGATGTATCTAGTGCACACGAGACCTGATATCTGTTACGCAGTGAATGCATTGAGTCAGTTCATGTCCGATTCGAAGCACATACACTGGGTAGCTGCTAAACATGTACTCAGAAATGTGCGAGTTACTATCACTTATGGGCTCAAGTATAACTCTAGCAGTGTGGTAATGTTAGTCGGATATGATGACTTTGATTGGGTTGGCAGTGCAGTAGACCGAAAAAGCACATCAGGTTACTGCTTCAGTATGGGATTGGCAATGATCTCTTGGTCCAGCAGGAGACAGGGTTCCATAGCTCAGAGCATAGCTGATGCTGAGTATGTTGTTGCCAGTGATGCTTGCAAAGAAGTAGTATGGCTTAGGAAACTTCTCTCTGACCTGTTCGGTGGGAATTTCGAGTCAACTATTATCAATTGTGATAATCAAAGTTGCATAAAGCTTTCAGAGAACCCAGTGTTTTACGACAGATCGAAACACATTGAAATGAAGTACCACTTCATCAGAGACTTAGTGCAGAGAGGCACCCTGAAGCTTCAATACATTCGTACTGATGAACAAATTGCAGACGTTTTAACCAAGCCTCTAATAGCAGCAAAGTTTGTGTACTTTCGTGACAAGCTTGGAATTACAGAGAATACCACTTGCTGAGAGGGAGTGTTGATTTTTCCTAAGTAACATCGAGAGCCATTCTTTGGAAGATTGGAGGCACTTGGTCAATTACTAGGAAATCAACGCAATTCGAGATTGGGGTCTCAGCCTAGCGCCGAGGGCCATTCTCTGGGAGAATGGAGGCGCCTATTTAGTTACCAGGAAGTTAACCCAGTCTGGGACTGGGGCCTCATCCTGAGGATGAGGGTCATTCTCTGGGAGAATGGAGGCACCTGGTTAGTTACCAGTAAATTAACCCAGTCTAGGACTGGGGCCTCAGACTGGGGCTGAGGGCCAATCTCTGGGAGAATGGAGGCACCTGGTCAATTACCAGGAAATCAACATAGCTCGGGGCTGGGGCCTTAGCCTGGGAGCCTGGGGATGAGGGCCATTCTCTCGGAGAATGGAGGCATCTGGGCAGTTACCAGGAATTTAACCTAGTTTGGGACCAGGACTTCAGCCTGTGGTTGAGGACCATTCTCTAGGAGAATGGAGACGCTTAGTCAGTTATCAAGTATTTGACATTGAGTCATCTGATGCAACCTGGGGCTGAGGCACTTGGTCAGTTACCCGGTCATCACCATAAGCCCTAGACTGGGTCTGGGCAAGTGATGAACTCCTCTCCTTGATATATGGGCTATGAGACCTTCTCCAGGGACTAGCTACCCATGGTTGTGAGACCTAACACCTGATGTTGGTGGCAACGAGGAGATCAAGATAAAGCATTTAGTAATTCTCCTTATTTATGAAGATGCACTTTGAGTGGGCATGAATGAACCACGAGGATCCTTGAGACAACTTGTTATGACCACAAAAATTCTTGGAGGACCATCTAACCCTAGTCTTGGTCCATGAGACCATCAAGAGAAGGACCAAGTGACACTTGCCAAAACACCAAGAAGACCTTTGTACCACAAACATTGAAAAGTCAAAGGATCAAAGATGAAAAAGAAAATAAGCCCTAAGGTCAACACCTAATTATGTGGAACCAACTCAAATGTTTGATGGACTCTAAATAAAAGACATTTGCAAATCATTTCAAGATATACAATACACTTGACTGCTCCTACAACTCGTTGACTGAGGTTGACTGAGAATATTCGGTGACTGGTGTTTTTCCATCTTTCTTCAACAGTGGCAACTTTTATGGTCGCTTGGGGTTCCTTCTTTTCTTCTATAGTCATGGTGGTGGAGGATTAGCTTTGTGGTTGAGAGCAGTAGCAGCAGAGCTGCTACAGCTCATGATAAAGGTCACGGTGGGCAGTAGGTCACGCTTGGCAACAGTCACGATGGGCAGCAGTAGTAGGCTTCGTGGTGGTATAGGGAAGCAACATCACCTTCCGTGGTGATCTAGGCCAACAACAACAGCCTTAGTTGACCACTGTGCTTGTCTTACTGCTGTTAATATTTCAAGTTCTATCTCTAATACAGTCTGCAATTCAGAGAATATCATACATATGTTAAAATTCAACACAAAATAGGGGTACCACTATTTGAAGGAGAGGATGGCACCATCCCGACGCCATTTCCCCTTACTCATTGCCTCCCTATCTCTATTGGTTTTGAAAGTGAGTTATCTAGACCTTGTTTAGAATGTGAAAGATAGGTGCATATCATAGTTGTTTCCTTCAAATCTTATTGACCGATTTTGATAAATTTTAATATTACTTTGCCATGGAACTTGCCAATAAGATTAGTATTGGAGTATAAGGTTACATGTTTGATCACAACGTCTTCTTCTAAAATGAGTTCCATTTTTTCCTTTATGACTTTTATACTAGTCCACTTCCTTTTTTTCTTCTTGACAAGATGATTCCCTTCTATGTTAACCAACTTTGCGTTCCCTATGAGTTCATAAGTCTCGAGACCACCTCCAACTAGACCTTCTTTTGATAGGCGTTGTTGAGAAACTCTCATTCTATTGATTGGACAAAGGATTTAGAAGCCATTTTGTGCCTTGACCTAAATCATTATCTCTAATAGATCTAAATGCAAAATAAGTAATGAGCCAATTCCTTAGATCGTTATCTCGACAACACCAAAGTCCAGATTTTGGTTCTTAGAGGTTGGAGGATGATTTTCACTAGTGTGGATAAGGAGTCTAGGAGAGAGATGATCATGGGGGCTCCTTTCAATGAACGATCACTCATTTGGGTAGGTGTGCCACCTTCGGAAATCAAGACAATTCTAGGCCTACTTTGATAATTATTGTGCACCTAGTTACATTGAGCATTTGTAAATCCTTTTTGTTTATCATTTTCCTTTTGTTACTTCTTTGAAGAACTCTCCTTAGGAAATTTATGTTGGAGGTGGAGATTCTCCTATGTACTAAAAGAAGAGGTCATTTCATTCCATTCTTGCTACTATGGGCCCTTCTCCTCAAAGATTCAAGGGTTGATGTGGAGTTCACTTTTCAATATGGATTTTAGAGCTTTGGACAAGGATTTTTTATAATTTTGAAGTAGGGAAAATACCTCTAGCTTTGTAGGCCTAGGAAGTAAGATGGAGTGGATTCTAGGATCCTTTTCTTTGCATTTTACCTCTCATAAGTCTTTTTTCTCTATCTAATTTATGGCCTTTATACAAAATTCTTCTTGCGAAGTGAAAATATAGTGACTGTTGATCCCTTCAAATGACTTTAGAGAGTAATCTACTTCGTCTTCAATCTCCATCTCACCAAGCTGCCCATATACTCCATAAACATAATGGACCCATTTACCTGAATCAGGGAGGGGGAATAGATGATATCACAGATATCGTGTAACATCCCGGTTTTGACCTCGATGCATTAAATATACATGATATATATATATATATATATATATATATATTGTAATTAATCATGGTGTGAAGCTAAAGGAAAAAGCCCCACCATCGATTTGGTTGTGTTATGTTTCGACAAACGGAATTGTTACCGATGGTATATCGTGGTATACGGCACACATTAGTTGGCATCATGTAAATATGCAATTTAATTAAATGAACCCCAACCAAGTATGTCGCTTCAACCATATTGAAAAGGGCATGATATTCCTAAGGATAGGCAGGGGGAAATTGTTAAACCTTGAACCCATGGGGGAAAAGCCATGTGTCATCCACCCTTTTTGACTTGTTCACCTTCCCTTGTCTCATCCAACTACCACCATTAAAAAGTTCTGCTGTTAGTTGGGGCAGTTTTTGCTGGGGAGTGGAGTGTGGCAGGACTGTCAGTCCTTCCCCACACGCACACTCCACCAGCAGGTTGACCCTCACATTGGCAGGAAAACCACCACCGCCATCACTCCATGGGGACTCTCCATTCTCTCCATTACGCCATTCTCTCCATTGTCTGCTCATCCTCACACACCGATTGGGATTGTTGGTTGTTTTTCTCATGCAACAAGGGAGAGAGCCGTTTTGCGGTCATCCACGATTCCTGTTGTGGGCATATATGATTTCCTTACATATCTGTGGACTGTATATGTATCTGTGCATGTTGCTGAGAGGGGGATTGCTCTTCCATTCTCGGACTGTGTAAATTCCTCGTGACTTCACTGTTGAGACCGGGAGCTGTTGTTTCCCCACGTTGTTCGTTTGCTGTGGTCTCATTTACGTTTTTGAGCTGTTTTAGGTTATTATTGAGTCATTTTGGCCACGATAGGGCCAAGAACGACTCAGGAATTGATTTCCCCTGTCCAAGATGTGAATCGCTTGTTTGGTTGCGTGTATGCAGTGGTTGGTCTTCGGACTGTGTTGGAGTGGGGATGAGGGCTTGGTTTGCTTGATAAACCTGGTGTGTTTGGGAACCACACAGATAGAGCTAGAGGGCTGGCTTTCTTCTCCACAACCCCTGAATAGCATTGGAAGGGAGGTCAGGGCCTGAGGGACTGTGTAGCAGAGAAGGGATTGATTTCCTTGTGTTGGGTGTGTGTGGGTGTCCTAGGAGCTAGGCTAGTTTTGGTGTAGGTGTCCTTAGCTCTTCAATGAGCTCACCAGCTTAGCATTCAAGCCCTTCCCAGCTCCTTGATGGCTTGATAAACCCCACCGTGTTGGCTTGGCTGTCTTGTTGATGGCTTGATAAACCCAACTGTGTTGGCTTGGCTGTTTTGTGTATCCTTGGCTATGTGTAAGCCTGCTTGTTCCTTATTCCTTAGGAATCATGTCCAGCTCGGGGGTGGCAGCGTTGCTGCGAGATTAAGGAGCATGCTGGCCTATGGTTGGGTGGAACGTTGTAGCGACGTAGCTGGTTGCGGGACGAGTTCCTTATAAGATAAGTATTCTTGACCATTTTGTTTCTGCAATCGTGTTTACTGTTAATGAATTATAATGAACATGTTTGAATGATTGAATGTATGTTTGCTTCCGCTGTCTATGTGAATGGTTATGCATCTTAGCATGTTTTATGTTTAAGCATTTCGGTTTTATATATCTTCATGTTCATGGGGCGGTTTGCCTGGATGGTTAGTGGCATGGTAGCGTCCTCTTTGCCGGTCGAAGGGTTGGGGGACGTCACATATCGAAACCTATGAACTCTGCCAATGCACTGCGCCAAAAGCACCTGATGCCAAAACAAGACATGCCTTCAATCTCCATCTTTGTGCCATCATATTGTTGTTGAAATTGTAGTAATATTTAAAATCTCCTTATTTTTTTTGGGAATAGTGTAATATAGCTAATCATACCAAACATTTTTGGAATGGATTTCACATGGATTCTAATCAAATCATATCTTATCCTTCTAGATATGGATACTTGGAAGATTCTTGCCATATCCAACCTTAAGGTGACCCCATGGATCTAGGAAAAGCCTTCATGGGATTTGAATCTTGCCCACTAGGTTAAAATCATTTGCAACTTGATAATGGCTCTAACCCCTTTGGGCCACAAACACACATGTTATATCTAGTTGCATGATATCCAAATTCTTTTGAAAAGTGATGCATTTGTAGTTTTCCTTAAATAGTGTGTGAATCCAATTTTATATGTTATATCTAGTTGCATGATATCCAATTTTGTTGAAATGTGATCCATTTGTATTCATTTATACATATTTTCATTCTCGTACTTGAAAGGGTATCTTGTTTCTATTGGCTTACTATTTAATGAATAATTAATTTTTTTTATTTGTGGACCATTTTTGGTGGAGCCTGGAGGATAAAGTCTAAGGAGGTGCAACTCCTGTGATTATTTTGAAGACTTGTATGTGGAGGAGGAGCTATTTGTCCCACAAGATTATTACCTCAAATAAAAAAATGTAGGACTTCGAAGGAGGTAGGTCAACAGCTAAAAGGTCTTGAAGACTATAAGAAAGTGGATTCGAAGATATCCGAGGGTAGTCATAACGAGGTTGGCAGGCCAAATATGCTTTATTAATGGTTTTCAATAGATTATAGAGGGTTGTTGGCAGTAAGTAAGGTTTTATCAGTGTGCAGAAGATGGTCTTAGAAGATGAAAAGTTTAAGGCTTTGGAAAATCATCTAGATCAAGTCAAGGGTTTATAATTTGAGGGTTCTCGTTAGGTAGAAGGCAATGCAGTCAATGTATTTGGAGGAGAGGGTTTTGTTGGAAGAAGCTGTTAGCTTTTGGGGTCACTTTGAAAGAGTTTACACCGTGTTTTGGGGTGCTTCATGAGATTTGGGGTACATGGTGTATTTTCAGCTACGGAATGGTTTGAAATGGATTGGCATATGGGAGATGGTCTGTGATGGATTTGCACAGTGGAGACAACTTGCATATTGAATGCACGTCCTTAGTTAGGTGTTGGCTTGGTATTCTTTCCTAGGGTGTTGAAGTTCTCTTGAAAGGTTTGGGATGACATTCATGATGGCTGTATGGAGAGGTTCACTTGCTTAGAGAATGCCTTACTTAAAAGTGTTGTGCATCTTGGAGTAGGGCGGCATTGGGTCCTATAGAGCATAAGGTTTCTTGTATTCTTGTTTGGAGGCTTGGAGTTGGCTTAGGAATTCTATGACAATGTTTGGGTGTTGAAGTTCTCTTGAAAGGTTTGGGATGTCATTCATGATGGCTGTATGGAGAGGTTCACTTGCTTAGAGAATGCCTTACTAAAAGTGTTGTGCATCTTGGAGGAGGGCATTGGGTCCTATAGAGCATAAGGTTTCTTGTATTCTTGTTTGGAGGCTTGGAGTTGGCTTAGGAATGTTTGGGCTATGACAATGTTCTTGCAAGGGTTGTTTACCTAGTAGAGTACATGGCTTACGAGGATCGATGGAGCTTGTGGGGGCTTGTGATGGAGGGGTGTGGGCACACCTTGTGTAGCTACATCATCTTGAATCCCTTACTGTGTACAACTTCACCTTGGAGCATGACATGTGTACCCTCAAAGTGGAGCACTTCACTTGTCTTGGTCTATATGAGTATATTGTAGGTTGCTTGCTTGTAAGGGCTTGGACCCACATTGTATTGTTGGCCTACCTTACCTCTCATATATATATAGAGGAAGGAGAGAGTCCTTTCATTATCATTATCATCATACTATTCTCTTTGTACTTGATCTTCATGGAGGGATTTGCTAGGGTTCATAAGTTCAGGAGGAAGCTATGGAAGGGAAAGAAGACGTCTTGGGTTGGAGTTTGCAGTTTTGTTCCTCACAAGGAATGTGGTGTTTAGTCTCTGCTCTCACTTGGTAAGAACATAACTTTAAGGAATATGTATGGTGCTGAAAAAGACAGAAACAAGAAAGAAATTATATCAGTTTCCACAAATGACCAAAATAGGTGAACAAGACTGAAAAGTATAACCAACTAGTAACTAGACGCATTGCTTGTCATGCTATGCTTCTAGTAACTAGTTGGTCTAATCAAGATAAGTGTTAAGTCTAAGAGTAGTCTCAAGATAAAGGGGATGAGCCCCCAACTTTGTTTCTACATTGTAACAAGGAACAATTTCCTTGCAATGGATAATTTGCAGAAGTGTAATAGTTTGGACTTTCCCAACTTTGGCGAACTCAATATTCAATTTTAGGTTCCACAAACTCCAAACTGTAAAGCATTGTGGGCTTAATGAGTGAATTGGAGCTCTTTATCTTGGACAAATGATCTTGGAAATAAGGTTGTATGTATTGCCTCTCTAGAACATCCACAGTGCATACTTTTTTCACATAAAAGATTTGGTTTGAGGTTCAAGTTGAAAGGACGAGTCGTACACATAAGTGTATGTAGTAGTAAGCTTAATGTATATTATGTGAAGGGAAGATGAAGCCTAACTAGTGTCTCCATGGTGGTGTTGAAAACCATAACTATAGTTCTAGCAATATTTACTACCAGCAGCCAAAGTTACACAGAATGTTTCATTAGGGAAGAAGCCAATAATGCTACATGGTTACCAAATACAAATATGATATGATGACAAAAAAACGTATTTGAAAACATAAAAAATTACTGAGAAATGGGTAGTTTTTAAATTTTTAGAAATATTAAAAATATATATATAGACAAATTTAAAGATTTTATGTTTTTTCCATGGAAAAAATTCAGAAGACAAATTTAAAGATTTTATTCAGAAGACAAAATTACATTTTGTAAATGCCTTTCAACATTCTTGTTTCCTTTAAAAGGACAAAAAGAAAATATTGGCATCATTTCTGTAAGTGTTCTTCTCCCTTATTGCCCAGGAGAAAATTTCTCAAGTACTTTAACAACTTATAACTAAAAGAATTACTGTTCAATATATCTACTCTGAACAAGAGACACTGTATGACTGTTCAGTACTGATAAAACCACATAAAAACTAATAGATATCCATTTTCTGTTCCAGAATCATCAGGCAACATTCAAGCATTGTTCAAGATCCCTATCAGCATGTCCATAATATTAAAAGAAAGAAGGATGAAGATATTTTGATAGTTGGCTGCTGATATTTTCCTGTATGATCCATTGCCCATAATCCAGCTGAAGTCCAACCTTGGAAAGTCCATCAGCAATATTGTTCCTCTCCATGTAGAGATGTTGAAAAGATATGGAGTTAAAAACTGGAATGATGCCTCTGATCTCATCTAGTAATGCCTGTAACAAATAGCTCCTCATTTCATACCTGCCCCCTCATCCATTTGATCACAAGCAAGGAGTCTCCAAAAATTTGCAGCGTTCTTATACCTTTTTCAGCTGCCATGATAAGAGTCAATTTTAATGCCATCATCTCTGCAAAGTTTTTTGAGCAGTGTCTTAGTGCAGCTTTAAATTTTAAGGAATGATGATCATTTAGTAATGATTTTATGCTATAAAGTTACAACCTTTCAAAATTTAAAAGTAGCAGCCCATTTATTTTGCAGTTTTTAGCTCCCTTTATTTGAATGATTTGAAGGGTTCTCTTCCTGACTTCATGTGGTATAGCTGTATTTACTATTGATGCCCATACCATATGATGTGGAAATAGATGCGATCCAGTGAATGATACGATGACTGCCCCATTTTGAACAATATGACAAAATGTGATTGTTGTTGTATTTCTCCCTTATATTGTATGCCAAGGCCTTGTACAACCATATCCTGCAAATATACCATGTTATCAACAAAAGTAAGTTATCAAGGCGGGGTGGAGGCAACCATTAGAACAAATGTGAGTGGTTTGATCCTTATTAGAGGTAGCAGACTAAATTTTTTGAAAAATGATTCTGAAGATCAACATTTCTTTGTTGGAACTATTTGCCTAACGAAATGTTGTAAAAAAATAGCCTGATAGCAAGGTCTTCTTAGTTCTGCATGTTTCTCACTCCTACTCAGCCTAGTTTACAATAATGCATGCAACCAGTGCAAAGATAGTGAATACCAATCTTATAAGAGAAAACGTTTTTGAATTAAAAAATTAGAAAATAGAATTTTGTACCAGAAGGGAATGTTGTTAATAAGCTAATTGACTATTGACTGAGGGACCAAGCATGGATTGAACTTTGATTTGATATTAGGAAATCAGAAACAAAAATGAAGAAATAAAGAAGTACTTTGTAAGGATGAAGCACTTGGCCAAATTATGTTGTTTTTGTTCCAACTTCTCTCATATTTGAAATGACCTCATGCATAATAATTAATTAGTTGTTCTTAACTACTGTGTTAAATGCCGTAATGTAGAAGAGGTAAACTTTATTTTTGATGCAAACCATTTTATATGTGCTTTTAAGCTAAAACATTTCTAGCAGGTAGGAAGGTCATATATGATATAGTTCCATGTTGCTATAAATGGTTTTCTTTTCTTAACATAGTTTTCTCTGACAGAGCTTAATGTCGGTGAGCTTATTCATGGAGAGAATTTCAACCTTTTTGAGGCTATGTCTGCTTTGGAGGTACTTCAATAATCTTGCACCTGAGCATCCCTCATGTTTATTTTGCATGCATGTACACCTCATGTTGCTAGTGTCTGTGTAACTCCATTCTCACTAAAATACTTATGTCTTGATACAAGGATGCAATGTTTGCTTGTGCATAAGAGTTTAGGATTGGTTGAATAACATTTGATGTGTGAGGATTGAATAAAACACATTCGTTATGACAATGACTTGAGTTTCTTGAACTGCCTATTCTCAATTTCTCGACTCATTGTTAATTAAGACTTTTCAATTGTGGATGAAGCAAAATTTTAATTATGGGCAATAATTACAGGGTCCTTGCCTCTCTTTCATTATTGTCTCAATTTTAATTTTTTTCATGGATTCAAGGACATTATGTGATGGGATCCTCCCTACCATGACGAGCGGGAAGGCATACATTGTCATGGATCATTGGACGATTAATTGTTGAATGCAGTGTGAATGTTTGCTGTAAGTTCAGGCCTTTAAGGGATGATATGTGCATGGACACATGAAAATGTTGCTGGTTATGGTGTTAATATGAGACAAGAAGAGGTGCCTATGAAGTTTGAGACACTATAGAATCATATATCATTGATGAATCTTCCAGTGGAAATACAATGTGAAGGGGCACCAATTGTAGAATATTGACTAGATGCATCATACAGTACTTGACGTAAGTAGATGCACTGTTTGCTTGTGCATGGGATTTAAGGATTGGTTGATTGAACATGTGATGTTTGTGGATTGAATAAAACCCCTTCATTATGATGACAACTTGAGTTTTTTGAATTACAATTTTCAGTTTCTCAACTCATTATTAAAGAAACATACTCATTGTTAAAGAAACAGTTTAGAGAAGAATTTGCTATAGTGGTGGGAGCAAGCATCTTAAATATGGACAATATCAAAGGGGGTTGTCATGTTCATTTCATTATCGTCTCATTTGCTTCATAGGTTCGAGTACTTGACGAACATGAATACATGAATTGTTATGTATGATTTATTGTTGAATGAAATGGGGGTGTTTGAAACTTTGATCTATGTTTATGCCTTCAAAAGATGAGATGTGCAAGCATTGAAGAGTTGATGGCTATGGTGGGGTTATGGGCCAATAGGAGGTGGCTTACTAGACTCACAAGGTTTACACCTTGACTTTTGTACTAGGTTCACAAGGCTTGTTACTTTCGCCCTGACTTTTGCACTAGACTCACAAGATTAAGTTTCAGCATCACTTTCGTCCTGGCTATTGTCTGGCTCACAGAGTTTGTATGTTCACCCTGACTTCACAAGACTTTTTGATTCTCCAAATCTCCCTGGCTAGCCTTAGGGTGGCCCAATGACCACCGATGCTGCCAATGCTGCCAATTTTAACAGAGCGGAGAGTCTGCTGTTTATTCTTGTCACTTTCCTTTGGACACCTATCATTGTAGTTTCCTTTTGATGATATGGTGCTTAAACTGAGTTACAAAGGACACATGTCTATCATTTCTTCCCTCCATAATTTTGGGTTTCTAATATGGGTTTGTGGCAAGAAATTAGGAAGTATAGACTAGGACAGAAATTTAGTATTTGAGAGATTTTGACCAAAAATGCTGGTTTAATACAAGAGCAATTTTGTTTGTGTACCCAAGCTATATGATCTAAAGTTATGCTGAAGTATTTTTGCAAATATTTTTACCAGACTTATACACATTTAACACTAGGGATGAGGATGTGAAATTATTTAAATGCTATTGAAGAATTTTTGAAATCTATATTAGAATTGGCATTTTAATCTTCACAGAGTCTGATCAATCTTAACCTAGAAATGAGCAAGGAAGACTTATAAGTACTCTCAACTATTTTCCATTTTCTATTCTATATTTCCCTTGATTTTTTTCAAGGAAAATTTTGTGGGGAAACTCCGGGCACTTCCCACATTTCGCGGATGCTGCTAAGTGTAACGAGTACATTGCCCAACCTGGTAGGGACATCAAGTGAGGCATGCAACAGAGGCAGCCATCTCAGGGATTGACTGTGAGACCTCTTTTATGAAACTCAAAGCAGTGAAACACTCTAGTCCACTGGGCTATATTATCTCTTGATTTACATACATGGATCCTTAACTTACAAACTAATAATTTGTGACACCTTATGCCAGATTCCTGTTATATATGTCTTTTGATCCTCGATAGACTACACTGTGCATGGAAATAACATGACGGTTCTTTATTGAAGCATTTCTGCCGTAAATCTTTTGTCAAATTTATTGGATTTTTATTGGCAATAAGTATCATTGATACATTTCTTTGTAACATGTTCCTGTAGAATGCAGATTTGTATTCACAAACATTAGAGTGCCTCAATTTGCAATATTCCATACTTATTCTGTTGAATGTTCATATAATGCATGGATGGTTTTCTCTAGGTATATTAGTGAAGCAAAAATTTCATCTCTGCACTGTCTTGCTGGTTAGCGTTATCAGCATACTTGGAATATGCTGTAGTTATTTTTGTTTAGTTTTATATTGAATTTGAGCTTTAATTTTTTCTGCAGATTATGGATCCTAAAATGGACTCTGGCATGAGAACTTATGGGTATAATTCAGTGGAAGAAGCCATTGAGAGTGGTGCTGCTCCTATCAAGTTGCATCTCCTGCAGACTATTGATGTTATGGATCACCTTCTTGCATGCGAGGTAATGTCAGTTTAAGGATGCTTTTAATTTTAAGGGTTATCACTCATGAAGCCTTGCCCTTAGCTATTTTATTTGGCTTGATCTTTTAGGCAACATGGCATAAAGGACATTCCTTAGCTCAGACAGTGTTTACTTGTCTTTACCTTCTGAATGTGGAGAGAACTTCACCAAATTCTTTGCTACATGCATATTGTAGAACAACTCGTGTGACTTGCAATCTGATTCGGTCAGCTGTTTCTCAATCTCGTACCCATGAGGTAATTTTTGTCTCTTTATCTGAATGTTTTGTTCTCTCTTATCTGTTTTTGAGTCTCCACTCTTCTTGTAAACAAAGGAACATTGTCAAAAATCGAAAGAGTATTATACAAGTATAGCCAAATTATTGTATGGAATCATTAGTTTCACATTTGTGACTGCTATTTTACAAAGCTTTTGGGCTTTGTCAATAGAACTATACATAGCAGTCTGTTGATTTTCTCTTTGAAGCCAGTGCCAGTTCGTAAGGGGCTTGCTTCCTTATTGACAGGTTTTGTTTTTACTGAGCCATTATTTCCACCATGTTTTAAAATGTGTTATTCATGTTAAATCTTGACATGAGTTGAAATAAGCTGCATTGCTTATTTATGCCTTGGAGTATTAACTTTTGCATTTGCTAGGCTTTGTGATGTGGATTAAGTAATGATGTAGAGGTTGTTAACAGTTATCAATTTATGGGAAACTTTTTATCCGAGAAAAGGGATTGTATATTTTTTTTGTTTATATCAAGCAAAAATAAAAATATACATTGGTATGTGCCTCAAAGCACTCTAAAGAGCTCTTTATAATCCTCATAAACTATTAAAAAAACAAAGCTATCCACATTGCCCTGTTGTTACATTCTTCCACTAGAAATTTGTTATATAGGCTCTATCTATAAAAACTAAGAACTGTCTTTGTAATCCTTTTACTGCATAAACAGAAAAACATCATATGACTGAGTTGTATGTCTCTTCAGTCAGATTCTGGAGCTGATCTTTTCTAGATGGGACATTAATCATATATAGATCTCTGAAAGATTGGATGCAGAGTGCTATCCTCTTCCTCATCTGATCTGAAAATAACCAGTTGAATAGTAAGGGCTTGTATAGAAAGCTGTTTAAGGTCTTTCATTCTTTCCATTATTGGAGATAGGCCTGAGGGTCAAATTTGTTTTCACCATTTACCAAGTTGATGATTATATTTGAATCTTCCAATATCTGGATTTGAGCAGTACATTTCTCATTTGCTAACCTCATCAGCATCCTAAGTGCATTCTCTTCTGCTCAGTTGTTTGTAGCTTTCCGCAATGTAGCTTTGAAACAGAAACTATGTTTTCTCATAGAAATAAAACACCTTGAGCTCCACAATTCCTAGGAGCCTCAAAGCACTCTAAAGAGCTCTATGTAATCCTCATAAACTATTAAAAAAAACAAAGCTATCCACATTGCCCTGTTATGACATTCTTCCACCAGAAACTTGTTATATAGGCTCTATCTATAAAAACTAAGAACTGTATTTGTAATCCTTTTACTGCATAAACAGAAAAACATTATATAACAGAGTTGTATGTCCCTTCAGTCAGATTCTGGAGCTGATCTTTTCGAGATGGGAGATTAATCATATATAGATCTCTGAAAAGCTGAGTTTTATCCTCTTCCTCATCTGATATGAAAATAACCAATTGAATAGTAAGGGCTTGTTTAGAAAGCTCTTTAAGGTCTTTCATTTTTTCCATTATTGGAGATAGGCCTGAGGGTCAAATTTGTTTTCACAGTTTACCCAGTTGATGATTATATTTGAATCTTCCAATATCTGGATTTGAGCAGTACCTTTCTCATTTGCTAACCTCATCAGCTTCCAAAGTGCATTCTCTTCTGCTCAGTTGTTTGTAGCTTTCCCCAATGTAGCTTTGAAACAGAAACTATGGTTTTTCATAGAAATAAAACACCTTGAGCCCCACAATTCCTAGGAATTTATGGGAAACCTATGGCTCATACATTTCATATTCATCTCTCTCTCTCTCTCTATTGTTAAGGTCACAGCCAAGCCAGACACCAATTTGGTGTATGAGACCCCTTTGTTTGTGGTACCAGGGACCCCACTCTGTGCAGTGATGTAACTGCTAAAGTCTACAGAGGTGTACATACCCTACCCCCTCCGGATTTGAACCTATGACCTCCTAGGAGGAAACACACGTTCTTAACCGTTAGCCCACTCTGTAGTAGATAAGGGTAGTTCGACTGAAGAGGTGTTTTCTTTACAATGAACTTCCAGGTTTTTCACATGCTGGGTGACATATGTAATAGTGTCAAGTATTGTCAGTTTAGTTCTTTTAGTGTTCACATTGTCTATAAATGGTCCTTGGTCCTTTACTCCTTGGAAATTAGATGTGCTATCATCTTCATTTTTGAGGGCAGATTTGTTCAGTAGATTTTATTGATTCTAATATATAGCTGGTTGGCTTATATTGTGGACAAGTTTAGGTTCTGTTTATCTTCTTGAAATGTAAATGAAGAGGTGTAATTGATTGCCGTCTGAAAATTGACTTAGAGGAGTAAAGAGTTCATGCCAAAATTTCCTCTAATACATAATTTGGAACTTTTCCAAATAATGATTAAAGAGGAGCTTTCTGTTACTGAAATTAGGTATACAAGAGCCTTTAAATGGTCTGGAACAGTTGCATTCAACTTGTTTACATTCTCAAGACCTCTGCAAGTAGCATTGTTTATGCAGACATCAGAAAATAGCTTTTGTAGTTAATTTCATAATATATTTGTTTTGCAACTAATGGTTTAATTAAAAATACATAAATATTTTCTATAACAAAGGCAATGGTTATAGAGACTATCTTTGTTTTCTCTGTTTACATAGGAGGAAGATTTCTTCACCATGGCATTTGGCTTGCCACTAAAAGGAGAAGGAGATGACAAGTGCCTATCTATGTTGAATGCGGTAGAGGAAACAGTAGCCCGTCAGTTGCGTGCTTGCAAGAACTCTGTGACTAGGAAGAAAATGGCAGAAGGTATTCCTGAACTTTTGTAAACTTTACTTTTTGTCGAGTCTCTTTCACTGTATAGTCATGTGGGATTATTTCAATTTTCCTTACATGGAGATCTTTCATATTCTTGGTCTAGTCATTTCTTGAGCTCTTGTTGGTCATTTATGAGCTTCATTGAGTCAGCATGCCGACTGCAGCTTTCTCTTGTTTAGGCTGCTGACTGATTTGGACATAAATCTCATTCGGTGCTATCATGAAAGATATCTCAGTTTAAATCAGTAAAGTAATATAAGAAGGTTAAATTCATGGTGCCTGATAGTTATGTGCAATTCAGCAAATATCCTCTTGTTAAAGTTGAAACAGTTATAGTGCAAAATTAGGCTCTCATAGTTCCATCATAATGGGAAGCAAGGGTAATTGTTGTTATTTAGGCTATTCCATTTTTAGCAAATTTTGACCCCTAGTAGTTTTCTCGAAGCCTATGTACAACTTCAACCTTTTTTAAAGTTAAATTATTTTGTTATCCTTTCAATTAAGACAGCAATGTGCAAATGTATTTAATGCAGATTATGAACCATTGCAGCCAGATCCTGAACTTGAAGAAGGATATTGTAAAGCAGTCTTGTCTCGCTTACGCTTTCGTAAGGTCTCTCCTAAGTTCCTGTTTATTCTCACTCTGTTGTTTTAAATATCAAGGCTTAGTTAAGATTAAAACAGAGTGCTGCATTGACTTTTGTAGTGCATTTATGAAGTTAGGAAGGCTAAATTTAAGTAGTCTTTTCTTTCTTACGCTTTTGTAAGGTCTCTCCTAAGTATGAATGCTTAGTTAAGAATAAAACAGAATGCTGCACTGACTTTTGTATTGTATTTTAGAAATTAGGAAAGGTACATTGAAGTGGGAGGACGTGTTTCAGTTTTTTCCACTTGGGCTACAACAATCTTTTCTTATAGCTAGATGACTAACTAATAAAGAAAATTTCATTGATTGTAACTTGTGGCTAGATACCTTGAGGTTTATGCCTTAGAAACTTAGATAATCCCTTGTAAGTTTATTGGTAGGAATTAATGTTGTACACTATATTATCTACAATGATTTGATGTCATAAAGGATCCTTGAAGTGGCACATTCCCTTTAAAGTATAGATCACCCCTGTACACATATGGCTTCGATGGTGATCACTCTTTTGTTTTAAATGCGAAGACTTCATTAAGAGTAGAACAGAATGCTGCATTGACTTTTGGGATTTATTTATGAAATTAGAAATGGTAAAATCAAGTGGGGGGATGTGTTTCAGTTTTATCCACCTGATCTATAGCAATAATTCTTTGTAGCAGGGTGGCTAAATATTACATGGAGAATTTCAGTGATTGTAACTGTGGGTGGAGTCGTAGACACCCTATGGCTAATACATTATAATCATTCAACAGTACCTTGCATGTTTATTGGTTGGAAAAACAGGGCATTTTTTACCATTGTACAGTTATATTATCTACTATGATTTGATGTTATCAAAGCTCCTATATCTGTTTATAAGAAAAATCTAATTTGCAGCAGTAAAACAAATTGGGTTGGGCATTAAACAATGTGTTAAAAACATAAAACGCAGTTGGAAACCAGGTTGAAAAAGTGCAGAAAATTCTACATGTAGAAGCCCCCTATCCAGGAAACTCCTTGGGCTGTGTTTCCTCATGTTTCTCAGAAAAGGGGGCTCCAAGAAACGTTACTCATGGAGCCTCCTAGAAACATTACTCATGGAGCCTCCTGAAAATTTTTCAAACCCCAACCCAGTCTCAAGTTTTAGTTTTCACAGAGTTCAATGCCCAAACCCCCATAGCTGCAAATTCACTTTACATGCATGAAATTTAAAAATTTCTTGAAACACATGGAATTTTTCAACACTTTTAAGAACTCAGAAAATAAAAGACAGCCAAACCACAAATTTTAATTCAGAAAGTTTTGACCAGCTTGGTCCAGGATAAAACTCCGAAAGGAAAACCTGTAGAGAGAGATTTTATTTTCCAGAGATGAATTACAAAATCAGAACAGCAGTACTGATCTGCCTTTGCTTCCTCAGAAAATGTGCCAGAATCTCACCGACAGCATGCTGTACAAAATGCATTGATTTCTGTGCTGTATGGTCTCACACATGCAACTGTATGGTCTGCAATAAATGCTGTATGGCCCTCGAAATTTGTGCCACTGCTACAGGAAATGTCTGTCTTGAAATTTGTGCCTATATGGACTGAATTTATTGATAGTCCTAAAAAACCGTGCCTGTGATTCACCTCAGTTTCTCTGCCAGTATGGCCTGCATTTGATGACTGTACAGATGCTCCTCGAAATCTGTGCCAGTTTCCAGAAAACAGTGCCCCTTTTTAATCTTGGAATTTGTGCAAGGTTTTTGTCTTTCTTCTTTCTCCTCTCCTCTTCTCATGCTTTCCAAATCTCTTGGTCACAATGAATGAGAAAACAATGTCTTTCCCTAGTTTTGTTCATGGCAACTAACTCCTAATCCAATGGCTAAGATCAAAACATAACTTGATGAAATCTAGGGCCCTCATTAAACACTCATTCTTTTTTTTATTAAATGAATTTCACTCACCTTCACTTAAATAATCAATGATAAATTTAAATATTTTACCCACCTTTTAATTCGCATAAAGTCAATTTAATGTTATAACCACAAACCACCTTTATAAAGTGGCTTTATAAAATCTAAAGTGCATCTCACTTTTATAAAGTGACTAGGGACCTCATTTATTATTGTCCACCCTTATGCATCACAAGGTGAACAACACTTGCCTTGGTGTTCTTTCAACACCTCCCATCCCTCGGGGCGTGGGAAAAGCAGGGGGCAAGCCCTCGACCTTGGTGGACGTGTCCCCGTGGAGCACTGATTTTTGCCCTAAAAGGGAATATTAATACGAGTGGGGAAGAAATTAATTAATTGTTGATTAAGATTACTTGGATACCCCCTCTCTCGAGTCTCAACCTCCTAGACATAGGATGGGCTTCAACTTTGACAAGTTCTTACATATCACTTATTGTCTTATTGTTTGTCTCGTTTGTTGACTATCTTCAGTGACATTAGTATGAAGACCTTAGGATCCCCCTTAGCTAGTTGGGGGATGTAGATATATCAAGCGACATTGGCATACTCATTCCAATACCCAATATAGGAGTGAAGCAAGTTCCCATGTCATATAGAATTGACAAATGCCCATCACCACATTCTTGTTATCTTCTAGGGTTCTATTGGCCTTGGATGTTGTGTCAAAGTGTAGCACATGACTTCCCTCAAGATAGTCCATCTTGAACCTCTTAGTCCAAGGCATTTCCTACATGCCATCCTCCAACTTTGTATTATCTTCAGTGTGGTCAATAGTGGCGTTAGCTCCTTCGATTCTATTCAGATTATTATCTCTCTTATTAGACAAGATAATCTCTACTTGTTTTTCAAGGGTTTACCTCTTGTGTTTATCCTGTGTATCCTTTGTTACTTTTTTTCCCCTTTCTTTTGAGTCTAAGAGATGCCTTTGTCGCTCCTGTATTGTTACTATTTTTGGTTGTTCTATGTCCTATTGTTTATTTCTTCTTTCTTATTCTTTGATGGATGAGTTACTCATTCCATGTTTTTATGTAAGGGATGATTATAGCCCAAAGGGTTATCTAAATTGGTTGTCACCAATGATGCAAGGCATTTGGCTAGTTCTGTGTCTGCGGGTGCCCATTTCCGATCTCTTTGTTAGGCACACTAGTCTATGTTGATGGGTTTATAGCGATGCCATCGACCAATGTGGGGAAGCATACCTTGGGTTTCGCCACGAGGTTTACCTTGAAAAAAAATGTATGAGATGTTTGTAACAAAGAAGAATGCATGGAGAATAGGTCAGGGAAAGAGTCCCATATGATTGCAGCACTTATTGGATAGTTGTTTTTAATGCTCTATATTTGACAAATAGAATTCTTGAAAATATGGATGTGTACATTTATTGTGTTAGAAAGTTATGCTTTGTGGTTTGAAAATATTCAGGGTGGTCCTTGGTTGTCATTGGGAATTTAGTAGAATTGACGAGGATAAAGGATCTGTAATTGGGATTGAAATTGAAATTGTATTGATGTCAGCAATGGGACCATTCATTGGTGAGGTTAATGGAGTGTTGCATTGCTGTCCACCAGAGTTCTATTCTTGCTGCATGTTGCTACTCTGTCCCACCCAAATGGCATGTTAAAAATGGATGAGGTCAGCTGCAGGTCCCACTGAATTTATAGAAATGGATACCCTTCAGACCTGGCATCTAAGCTGATGCAAATCAGTGTTGTTTGGTTTACCCACTTGGGGTGGGATTTCTGGAAGCACTTCCAACACAAATGTCTTTACTTAACCAAAACAATGCCAATGGGGCTAAAAATCAAATCAGCTTGTAAGGTACATTAAATGGGGGATCGCTTGATGCATCTCTTCTGTGAAAAATAAGTCTAGTCCTCCTAGGGAAAATATATCTAAGCAAAGTAAAATTGTAACTATATCATGAAGATATGGAAGATATCAATAATAATGGGAATTTATACTTGTGTACTAGTTTTAATATTTATGATGCATTCACTTAGAACTGAGCAAAGGTGTTGAGCTTTAGGATTTTAAACATGTGGAATGTCTGAATGAGTTAGGTCTATACTATATGAAAACATTAATTGGAAATTGTTTTTGTGATGTAGTCAATCTACCATGCATTGACGTACATGGGAAAGCCCCAAGGAAGGGGTTTAGAGATGGCACACAAGCACATTGTTTCTGGGTTGTCAGAGTTGGCAGGGATCCGTGAATCATCAAATTTCTTATCATCAATATCAAGCAGGTCATGCAAAGTTGAATGTGATAATAGAACTACAGCTTCTGGTCAAGAAGCAGTTGGTTTTGATGCTAGTATAAATAGTCGGCTGCTAACCCCCACACCACCACGCTCTATCAATATTCTTAGCTGGAAAATGGTGAGTATGGTGCAGTTTCTTGGCCATTCTCTGTTTTTTTATTCCCTCAATTTATACTTATAATTGATGTCCATATTTTGACTTTAAACAAATGGTTATTTCTTTTCAGGCTATTGATTATTTTGAGAAGCTTCTTCAAGATTTAGATAGAGTATGCTTACTTCCTCTTAATCCTAGCATAGAAGAGGTTCTGCAGTTTGCTGTGGATTTCCAGAAGTCTCAACCTGATCTTGTGGCTCGGTCACAGCTTCAGGGTTTTGGATCTTTTATTTTTAATTTACTTAGTAGAAAGTTCCCAGTGGTTATTTTTGGCTATATCTTGAAACATTATGTTTATTCTCTTTGTCAAGTTATAATCTTGCAAGTTTGCATTTACTTATATCTTGTTATATCTATCAAAAGTTTTTGATTGCTTGTGAGGTATGAAGAAGGGTTTATTCATAACTGATGCATTACTTCTAAGTTCTTGCAAGTATTCTCTCAAGTTTCCAGTAATACTCAAGTCCTGTCAACAAAGTATGTGGTTTAAGATTTTATTCCTATAAACACTGAATTTGACACAAGTACTAAATTTTTAAACCAGCCTCTTCCGGGAACACTGACATTTGGTCAGACAGTAGTTCATTTTGTAATTAATTGCTTTCTTGTAGGTTTTCTCAGTGGATGATTTTTTCGTAGATCAATAAGTATGGATGTGTCCATTTGCATTCCTAGCTATGATTAGTGGTGTTAGGTGAGGACACTTATCACTATTACTATTTTGGATAAAAAATCACTTTCAGCATTCTTGTGTTTTGAAAAGCACATCTTATATTTACAGAAAAATATTAACAAAAAGCAGTACAAAAAGTGGAAGGGTATATACTATGGCTATCATAACCTCTTCCTCAAAGCTACTAGTACTGAAAAATAACCAGAATACTTGTATGCTAAGATACCCACTTACAGCATACTTGAGTTTAAACTTGTTTGTGATCAAGTTAGCATTTGGAAGAAATATATTTGAATTAAATTGTGTTTCTCGAAGAGAATTGCCATCGATTTGTATCAATTATGATTTATAACTTATAGGAAATATGGCATGATTTCTACTTTCATCAAGTATCTTGTTGAACAAAAAATGTTTTCACCGTTTGATTATCTTTTAATTAGTTCAATTTTAGTTTTGTATCATTCCTTCAAATCCCTTAAATGTTCATAGTAAATCATAGAGACCTCTATATTAAGCAAATTACTCTCAAAACTATAAGTGCATGTTTTCCAAGTTTCATATGGACTCTTTCCCTTAATCATTCTCTTGTAGATACCATAAGCCACCTGTAGATACCACCTATTATTTTGGGTTACTATGGATTTAGTCTACAAATATGAGACTTGTCATTTTGATAGCTTGAGAGGTTCTCGAGGGTGGTATGCCTTATTTGAGAGTCACTCCAGAGTAATGTTTGGATTCCTACAGATTTCGGTCCATTGTAGCATCCCCCAATATCGTGATATTTACATTGCAATGTGCTCCTTCCCTTAGGCTCATCACACATTTCACTTGTAAGTGATTTGGATGGAGACACCTTCCTTGACCTATAACCTTATATTTCACGTTACACTACTCTTGGCGAAGTCATTCTCTTGGGGTACTTTAAATGCTTGACCCAAGGCATTACGTGTTCAACTTCATAACAAATGTTAGGGTGTCATATGCCTTTAAGAGATTGCTTTGGACACAATGGGTATTGGCTTTAGACCCCTTACAAGCACGTTTTACAATTGGGGGAATCACACAATCTGTTGTTCATGCCTTGGGAGGTCTCACATGTTTTCGTCACTATGGGGGGCTAGGCTGGTTGATTATATCCTGGCCAACAAGGAGCTGCTACTCATTCCACATTTTTCAATCTACCTCATTCTTGCAGACCATGTCTTTCTTAATTGCCTTCCCCTACCTTCTCCTACCTTGCCCCCCTAGACCACCATCTTCTTTGATTGAGAGTATGTCAACTCATACAACTGCTCCCTTGCCTCCCCCACTTCTCCTCCCTCAAGGTCATCACAACCAAATATGAGATTCTTTCCAAGGTCCTCGAGGAAGAAACTCTCGACTCGTAGCCTTTTTCCATTCGACATTCTTGTTGCACCGCTCAACTCTCGGGTACTGCCCCATTAACCACTAGTTTGACGAGCATTGTAGGCTTCACCATAAACACCTCGGCTTTGGCTTCAAACATGATCCACTTGCTTCACTCGCTCACTTGCCCTTGCTTCACCCGCCTTCAGATATCCTACTATTACATCCTTTGTCGCAAAAGGTGGGTTTTCCTCTTCTAGAGAAGACTTGGATTTGTGTGGCCCTTTCCCACTTTTCTAAAAACTTTGCTGTATTCTTTTTCCCAAACATTACATCCTGCCTTAGGACATAGATCACAAGTCCATGCTATCCCATATCCCTTTATGACAACCCCCAAGGATACCCCTAGGCCCTACCCTCATCAAATATCCCCCCACTTGCCATATTTTCTTTGACAAAGGAATATTTGAAGGGTAGCCAAAGTTATGAGCATTAACAGGGCAGCTGTGGAGGAAAGCTTCCACGCCAGGTTCTTCAAACATGGTATTCGTTGTCTTCACAAGCAGAGAGGTGAGGATGTGAGGAATAAAGGACTTGAAAAGGGCTTTTAGGGCAGAATTATGACTGTTTTATGGCCTTTTAGGGAACATTTTGAGGTTTTTGCAATTTTTGTATTTTTAGGGTTCCCTATACTTTCGTCTTAGGGTTTTTAGGGCTTTAGAGGCTAGGGCGAATTTGTAGAGAAGGTGGCCGAAATTTTAGGGAGGCCTGAAATTGCAAAAAAATTTAAATTTTGATTTTTGGGGTTAATAACATAAAATTGCAGTCCTAAATTTAACCTAGAACTAATCCTAAACTAACCCTAGAACTAGGTTTTTTAGAAGAGAAAAGTGTGAAAACCCAAGAGAAACCCTACCCTATCAAAAGCCCTACCCAACCTAGGGCTTCTAGGGAGGATGGCTAACCTACTGAGAAATGGTTCCTAGGTCAAGCAAGCCTAGAAAAACTAAGAAGAAACCATAGGGCACTCTCACAAGGAGACGTGCCTCAATTTGCTAAGGTGACAAGAATGAAAGGTAATGGCCTATCCTAGGAAAAAGTGCAGCACTAGGGCTACCACTAAGACTTGAATGTGCACATCCACCTACATCCAAACAAAAAGATGAGAAGCCTAACCTTTTTGTGCTCGTGTTCATCCAACAAATCAAAGCATCACCAAGCAATGAACTTCATCAAAGAATTACCAGAAAATGCTTGCATTAATCCATAAAAACTTCCTCAAGAGGAGCGCATCCATCCAAAGAGCCTTGGCAAGGTTACAACAAGTGCATAGCGTATTATCCCATATTTTTTGTCTTTAAAAGGAAAGTGAGGAGATCTATTTATACCATCTCACAGTCACTTTTTACAAAATATCCAGGCCTACATGCCTTAAAATAAGTCAACTTGAAAGTATAAAATGTCAACTGAAAATGAAAAGAAAACAACAATAAAATATGGCCAAACGTAGGCTCAAGGTAGCCTACGTGGGGTATTTGTATCTTCAGGCGCCAAAACATGCTCAAATAAGTGAATCACTTCGAACAAAAGGATGGAGTGAGCTGGAGGGAGGGTGTTATACCCCATTTAACCGCTAGAATGCTGTAAAATCCCTCAACGCCCTCCTCATAGCATGAAAAGGCTTGGTATGGAGGGTGCTTTTCCTCTTAGGAGATAAGGCCAGGGAGAGGAGGAACCCACTGAATGAAGGGCCAAGAGAGTGTCGTAAGTGGAGGTTTCACTACTGAAGCAGAGGCCATCGGAGCACATAAACTTGATATGGAGCCATGTGACCCAATGGTCAACCCTTAAGAGCCGTGAACACCAACCCCGAGGTTAAAAACTCCATCAAAGGGCAGTCAACAATGCGATTAAGCAATAGTACTCCTAAAGGATGGACCAGAGGGCCCAACCATGACCACCATTGCTTGATAACACCCTTCCTGGTAAAAAAAATGGGCCTCTCTCCCTAGGGTACACCTAAAGGTGCGTTGGGTATAGGTGCAATGTAACACCCCCGAGGTTTGAAAGACATATGGCATTAATGCTAAGGATTTGGTTTTTTATTCTCCTGGAGCTCCTTGGCAGATTATCATTTTTTCTTTAAAAGTAGCAAGATTGAGGTGACCGCCTCATCTACATACCCAGGGGAGTATAATTCATGGGGTTGAGGTTTAGCTTGAAACTTGTTTTGTGGCACAAGTTAAGTGAAGACTATGGTTCCCTTTTTGTGCTTGAGCAACCCTGCTTTCAACTACATTTTCAGGATATTTCTACCAAATTACACTTGTTTAATACAATTATCAACCCATAGTACTATTTGGCACCATGGTTTAGACCTAACATTCATTGAATTGGGACATATTTCAGAGCGAATAGTTCTATAGGGCTTCATTCAACAAAATTTGGTGCTCATAGGATATGTTCTATAGGTTAGTGTGCTTTGGGATGAGAATGACACACTTTCTTGGAGCTAGCTGTAGAAGTACCTGTTCGAGCTACAATATCTAACACTCCCTCTTCACGAGGAAGGTACTTCCGAAGAAGCATCCACCTGGATCAATCAAATTCTTTGCTGTTGCAGCTGCTCCCTTTGAACGCAAAGTCTTCTCTACTGCATCCGCTGTAATTTGATCTAATAATCTGCGCCCCGCATCCATTGGTGTCATCTCATACAAAGTAGGCTTACTGAGAAGAGTTTGTTGCTCTCTCTTTAACACTAATCCAGGCTCCAGACTCCCTTTGGAAGCAACTATAGGATGACCCAAAAACCCATACATCTTACCCTACAGCATTTTGTTGCTGCTTGGGGGTTTTTCGGCACTGCTAGGACTATTCTTGGCCTGCCCAAATTTCTTGGGCCTGCTGCTTGAAATTTCCAAGACCTCTACCCCAACTTGTGGCTTCTTGGGCCTGCTGCTTGAAATTTCTAAGACCTCTACCCCAACTTGTGGCTACTTGAAATTTCTATGACCTTCATCTCGCTACCCAAAATTTCTTAGGGCTTCTCGAAATTGAACTAGGAACCCTTGCTCAAATTTTCAGGCCTTCTCGGATTTTTCTGCCCCTGCCTAGGGCCTACCTGGTTGCTTGATGGGTGGTCTTCCTTGGGTGGTTACTGGCGACATATTTTCTACCCTAGCGACTTGGCGTTTTCTACCCTTGGTGGTTGATTGATTTCTTTGGTGGCGCCATCTTTTTATACTAGTGCTGGTGGCTGTTCCTGTCTGGCGTTTTGGCTTGCCCAACCAATGGCTAGCTGTAATAAACATATATAAATACAATTAAATAAATAATCAAATAAAAGAAAAAAAGCAAATATGCAAATATTTAATTAAATTGGATAAAGTAATTAATGAAGAGGCAAAGATGTACCTTTTCATTGAAAAGGCATGAAAATACCATATTTATATGGTCAAACGAAGTGTACTATAATCACATTTTTTTGAGTTTTCATTTTAATTTTATATATATATTCTTTTAAGTCTACACATGTTTTGGTGAGACATAACATTGGTATTAGAGTGGACGAGTTCATACCAACATCCCCGTTGTCAAATCTTCTCCACAGTCAGTCGCACGAATTTGTACTAGCTGCTGCACACAGTTTGCCGCAGTTCCACGTTTGGCAGCCATCTCACAGTTCGTTGCCATATGCGCTAGGGATAGTGCTGCCACACTAGATTTTAGAGCCATACAGTTTTCCTGCCACTTTTCACTTGGATAACACAACAACTGAAGTTCGTACGACTCCATACCCTGTACATGCCGTACCAGTGAAACAATGGTAATAAACGATGGAGTCATTAAGTAAAAAATATGCATCCCATGAAGAATGATTAAGCAGATAATTAACTAGAAAGATGAATTAAATTCTATAGAAGCTTGCCAAAACTAATTAGAAGAGGGACAGGAAGGATTATACATGAAAATGGATAATAGTGACGCTAGATTGCAGAGGATAGAAGATAGATTAGATAATCTCGCAATCGTGAGAGAACAAGAGAAGGATGAAAGAGTGATAATAAATGCAAAAAATGATATGATGCTCAACAAGATTATGAGGAAATTAAACACAATTTGTCCAGACTCACTGTCGGAGCAAGAAAACCCAAAACGAATTCCCCTAAAAGGTACACATAACCTAAGAGGGCCATATAGGAATTATAAAAAAATTAAAAAAGAATTACCGAAATATGACGGGAAGCACCGTAGAGGAGTCGTCGTTTGGGTTAATAAAATGGAGGGCATCTTTGAATCAAATCCCCCACTCAGTGAAAGAGGAAAAATAATGACAACCTAAATTAACCTAGAGGAAGAGGCTTATGATTTGTTTCTATGGTGGTCAAGGAAGTGTAATGCTCGCTCCTACCAGTGGACAAACTTCACCTAAGCCTTATTAAAAAGGTTCCATGACGAAGAAGAAGATGACCCTTATATCGAGTTCATCCATCTTAAGCAAAAGGGAAACATAAATTATTATACTCACGAATGGTAAGTTTTGGCAACAAGACAGTAGGTTTTTGGATGAACAATTACTAAAATGTATATATGTGGCTTGAAGAATTACATTCGTAGTGAGTTAAAACTATGGAAGCCCCAAACTATTAAAGATGCTAGACATGCAGAAAAATTAATTGAACTAAAGAACAAGGTTAACAAGTCTTCGTTTACAGGGCCAAATGGATCGAATAGACATTTTAATGGAAAATCAAGTAAATATGCTACAGTTAAAACAAACAAGTATGTACCTCCCCCTTGAGGGAAAATGAAAAACAACATGAGGGTATAGACAAGAAATGGATATACAAGTCTAGATATTGCTGAGACAAATGGGTGAAAGGGCATAAATGCGACAACCAAAAATTGTGTAATTGTGAAGCTGGGTGGGATTCCGACTTGTCTAGCAGATATTCTGATTATGAAGTCAACAAAGAAAAAATTAATAACACCAATGCAGATTCTGAAGAGGCAATGCCTAGGATATCTCTAGTTGCAATAACATGCATTGCATAACCACAAACATTGAAATTAAAAGGGCATGTAAAAAAGGAGAATGTCACTATACTTATAGACACAAGGAGTACCCATAATTTTATGGACGTAAATGTGGCGAAGAAGTTAAATTTGTTTGTATAACCAACAACATATATAAGGGTTATGGTAGCAGTTGGGAAAACGATTGATGGTGTTGGGAAGTGTCACAAGGTTAAGCTACAAATAAAAGATTTTAACATGGAATCCGAGTTTTATACTCCTCCCCTTGGGAGGAGTAAACATTTTCTTGGGGATTCAATGGCTACAAACATTGGATACATATTCCGTGAACCATAAAAGACAATTTATTAAATTCAAGTGGGAGGGAAGAAAATACAAATTGTATAGGTTAAAAGCACCTCCTACCCAAATTATATCCTCATGACAAATAGAGAAACTAATTCGAAAGGGAGCACCAACATTTGTGGCACAATGTCATCATATGGAGATATTAGCAGCTAGAGTGACTCATGCCCAACGACCAGAGATCCAAGGGTTAATCCAAAAGTACGAGAAGGTATTTGAAGATCTTCCCATGAAATTGCCCCAGAAAGGAATAGAACACATAATTGAGGTTAAATCAGATTCAACTTCGGTAAATGTCAAGCCCTATTGATGCCCTTACCACCATAAAACAAAAATAGAAAGGCTAATTCAAGACTTATTAATATGTGGAGTTATCACAAGAAGTAGGAGCTCATATGCTACTCCATTAGTGCTGGTTTGTAAAAAAGATGGATCCTTCAGGCTATGTATAGATTATCGAGGTCTTAACAAGATAACAATAAAAGACAAGTTTCTGATTACATTCATAGATGAATGTTGGACGAACTCCATGGGGCCAATACTTTTCCAAACTAGATTTGATATCAGAGTATTATCAAATCCGAGTAAGGTTAGAGGATGTTGCAAAAACTGTTTTCCAAATTCATGAATTCAAGGTGATGCCATTTGGTTTAACCAATGCTCTTGCTACTTTTCAAGCAACTATGAATGACGTCTTTCGACCATACCTAAGGAAGTTCGTGCTAGTCTTCTTTGACGATATTCTTATATATAGTAAAACGTGGAAGGAGCATATTGCGCACCTAGAATAAGTACTCTCTGTATTAGAAGAAAATCAGTTTTATGCAAAAATGTCAAAGTCCATGGTCGGTAAGGAAGAAGTGGAATACCTCGGTCACGTCATATCCAATGAAGGGGTCAAAGTTGTGTCGAACAAAATCAAGGCCATAGTGGAGTGGAAGAAACCAAATAACATCTCAAAATTAAGAGGATTTCTGGGTTTAACAGGATACTATAGAAGGTTTGTAAAAAATTACGCATAGTTAACAACACCATTATTTGACCTATTAAAGAAGAATTCTTTTCAATGGAATAACAAGGTAGAGGAATGTTTTGATATCTTAAAAAGGGTTATGACATCTACACCCGTATTACCTACCCCCAATTTTACAAAACCATTCATTGTAGAATGTGTTGCTTTAGTTTTGGAATTGGGATAGTACTAACGCAAGATGACCATCCAATTACCTTTGAAAGCCGAAAACTCAACAATAGGGAAGGATTAAAGTCTACATATGATAAAGAGATGCTTTCTCTCAAGCATGCACTAACGACATGGCGACAATACCTATTGGGTAGTAAATTCTTGATACGTATCGATCACAACAGTCTTCAGTATTTACTTCGACAGAAAACCTTATCCACAGAGCAACAAAAGTGGCTAGAAAAGATTTTTGCTTTTGATATGGATATATTACACAAAAAAGGAAAAGATAATATAGTTGCAGACACATTATTTAGGAAGGATGAAGAAATAACAACATATGCATTATTGGTTGTAATTCTTGAATGTTTGGATGAGATATGAGTAGAATATGCCAAGGATCCAAACGTTTGTTCCATCATCAATAACCAGGGACAACATTCAAATTTTGAATGAAGATATGATATTGTTTGGTGCAAGGGAAGAATTTATCTCACACCAACCCCAAAGTTCAAAATAAAAATCTCAAGGGAATCACATGAATCACCTGCTGCAGGACATGTAGGTGTCTTTAAAACTTATTACAATGTGCAACGATCATTTTATTGGAAGGGAAAATGAGTAAGGGCATCCGAAAGTATGTTTCAGAGTGTGATATTTGCCAAAGAAACAAAAACAAAAATGTTTTGTCACTAGGGTTACTTTATTGTCTACACATTTCAAATCAGAAGTGGAAAGAAGTTTTGATGGACTTCATGGAAGGGTTTCCCATGTATGATGGAGAGTAGTTGACAGAGGAACCATGTATGCTCATTTCATGGGAGTAAAGAAAACAGACTCAACAAAACAAATAGTTGAATTTTTTTGCAAAAATGTTTACAAGTTACATGGGTTCCCAAAGGTCATTATCAGTGACATGGACACAAAATTTAAGGGAAATTTTTGGAAGGACTTCTGTCAACAAACATGGATATCCCTTAATATCAGTTCAACATATCACCCTCAAATTGATGGACAAACCACAATAGTGAATAAATGTTTGGGAACATACCTTTGTTGTTTTGTGACAGACAAGCAAAACAAGTGGTCCCAATGGTTGCATTTCGCTGAATGGTGTTATAATTTATAACACTACTTACCATACTTTAGCTAAAATGACCCCCGCCTTCCAAGCCTTACATGGCTATGAACCACCCAAATGGAAGGAATATGTGCTATTTAACTCTAAGGTACCGAAAAAAAGGAAACAACTAGAGGAAGACCAAAAGACCAAAATAAAATTGTTAAAGCAAAATTTAGGCAATGCTCAGAATTGAATGAACCAACATCAAAAAGAGATTTTGAAGTGGGTGATTGGTTGTTTGTAAGACTACAAACCTACAAACAATTGACTCTCAAGAAGCAAGGGAAGAACAAGTTGGCACCAAAATTCTATGCGCTTGTTGCAGCTGCAACTGTTTTCCCAAATTTTTGAAATTTTGGACCCTCCTTTTTTATTTTATCTTGCCTGGGAGTGTTTGGATTCCTGAACTTTGTTTTTCACTGCTATAAATTTGGATTTTGAGGTTGATTGTTTTTCTTTCATCTCGGAAGTTGAATGACTTAAAAAACTGACAATGCCTATACTGTGGAACTTAGCAATTTTCCGTTGTTTCGATTTTACTCGCTATCGGAAGCCTATTCATGTTTGAGTTGGAGCTTTAGCTCCCTACACGGCCGCCGTTGCGGAAACTAAATGATGATTGTCCCGATGGAAAGTCTGGTTTTCACCGATGCACTTTATTTCAATCGATTTTTTTTTTTTGGACGGTTGGCGGTTTCATTTTATTATGGTCGCGGAGCCCATAGCTTTACTATTGCCGATTCCGTGGTTTTTATTGATTCAGACCTTTAATTGATTTGCTTTCTTTTCGCCATCGGAGCCGTTTATGACTATTGATCAGAGGGCTAGTCCTTATGATCTCCGCTGTTGCGGCTGCTTTGACAACTATCCGCCCGTTGTTAGTGTTTCTAATCGCCAATACTGCGGAGACGTTTAGCGTTAAAGGGCTCCGACGTCGATTGACTTAATAGTCTCGCGGGACTCGTAGTTTGTTCGCTGTCCGCCGTTGCGGCTATAAATAGGACTATGCTTCCAGGGTCCTTAGTTCTTTCGCTCACCGATGTTTTTATGTTGATCGCGGAAGCCGTTGTTTGTATGGTTTTCGCCGTTGCGGCGTCTTAATGAACTAATTGTCTGATGCTATGGTATGATCACCCGCAAAAGTGGATTATTTGCCCGATGCTTAGTATGGCGGAGATTTCCCGTGGATGCTGGTCGAGTCGGGGTTTTTTCTGAAAGGAAGAGTGTAGCTTGGGTTTTGGGCTTTGAGGAATGTCGGTTACATGCTTTCATCGGAGGGTTTCGTTTTAGTTTAGATGCGGTCTGGATTGGGAGGAAGAATCTGTTCTATCGGGCATGTGTTTTAGTTTTGAGCAGGGGTTTAAGCACAAACTTGCAGGATTTTCTTTTGCCTTGACATTCTTTATTTTCATACATTAATACTGTGTATAGTTTATTCTACATAATGCATGTATTGATATAGTTTTGTGTTACTCCGTTAAATGCTGAATGGTTTAAATCTGCTATTTTCATGACAGGATGTTTACTGCAAGTAGGATGTGTTTAAAAGACAAAGTAGAAGGGAGGCAGCAAGGAAGAAATTGACTGAAGAATGAAGAAGCATAAATAGAGAAAAGAAGAAGAGAGTCAAGTTTGAGCTCAACAGGCTCTAGCAGGGGACTAACAGATTACTGAGCAAGAAAAAAATAGTGCCAGCGGATTTAATAACAATTGAGGCCTAGGAAAAGTTTATCATTGATCAAGTTGGTCCCTCGTTATAAAAAATGCTATTAATTTTTAATGAAATGTAACGTATTGCCTAAATCATGAGCACTCACAAAAGGGCAAAATTGTGAGGTTAAACGGTTGAGGAGCCTAAAGGTCACCAAGGGGCATCCCAAGAGTTTGCTTGTAGTATAAGTATAGGAGAGTTAGAGAGAATCTGGGACTTTTTCCCAGTTAGATTTGTGAAGACATATTGTAAGAAGAACTATTTCCTTTTGCAATAAATAATTACAGTTTGCATGTTGGAGAAAGCTTGGTGGAATGTTCAAATGTTGCACTATAGATTTGTTGAAGAGGAACTATTTCGTTTTCAGCTTTGTGTCCATTAACTGTGAGATCGTTCTAACTCTTTGAACCTATGTTCTTGTATGAATGATCTCTGGTTTATTTTATGAAAATTTCCGCTATGAGTAATGGATGTTGTTCATAAACAATTGGCTATCTGGTTGTTCAAATATCTTTAAATGTTCATGTGTTTTGAAAGAAGTATCAGCTATCTGTGATTTTTCATAATGCATGTACAAAATACATTACTCATTAATAAATGATAATCTTGCTCCCTAGGGATAGGTTAGGTAGTTAGTTTTAATTTCTTGCTATGTGTGATTTAGATGCTAGAGAGTTTAAGACGAAAGGTAAGAACCTGCGCATCACATTGTGACCGCTCCTCGTATTCTCTATCAATCCACATTTTAGATAGGCACTTGCATGTCATACGTAAAACTAAAAACACAAAAATATACACGGTGGACTGGGCCGCAACCGGTAAAACCTTTTATTTTTGATACTTGACCTACGGTAGTCGGACTGCAAACCGGACGGATTCCCTACACCAAACAGTCACGGGCTAGTTGGGAATGTTGACTAGGGAGAATCCCTTGCTGTTGTTGCCTGCGAATTTCTAGGCCTCAACAGCGCCATACTAAATTAACATAAAAATTTGTCCAGTAGCATATGGATTAAAATTACTTGACAATTGCCGAATTCACAACATGTTTCATGTATCAAGTCTCAAGAAGGTTTTGGGGCAACATTAGGTAGCACAATTATAACTGCAGACATTGGATGAAGAAGGACGGGTGATCCTAGAACCTGAAGGCATACTAGCTATTAAGGAAAGGAAGCTCTGTTCTAGGACCCTAAAAGAGTATCATATTAAATGGAAGAACTTGCTCGAGGAAGATTCATCATGGGAAACTGAAAGCTTCTTCCAACAACATCCTTCCTTACCCTTGCTTTAAGGACAAAGCAGTTCTTAAGGGGTGGGCAATGTAATAAACATATACAAATATAAATAAAGAAGACACAATCAAAAAAATAAATTATAAATAATCAAATAAAAGAAAAAAAGTAAATAAGCAAATATTCAATTGAATTGGATAAAGTAATTAATGAAGAGGCAAAGATGTACCATTCCATTCAATAGGCATGTAAATACCATATTTATATGGTCAAACAAAATTGTAATAGGATCATCTTTTTTTGAGCATTCATATATATATATATATATATATATATATATATATATATATATTCAAATCTATCTATTTATCTCTCTCTCTCTCTCTCTCTCTCTCTATATATATATATATATATTCATATCTATCTGTTTATCTCTCTCTCTCTCTCTCTCTCTCTTTTTCGAAAGAAAAAAAAGCTGATTTTTATTAATCAAAAGTTGCATACTAGATATAGTATGTGTTCTGTTCCTGCTATATGCAGAATTACAACATGTTCTTACATCTATTCTGATGTAAAAGTTCCTCCCTTTTAGGATCTGAAAAGACCAGTATAGTCCTAAAAGACTGATTGTCTAGCTGGCTGGAAAAGATACCCATGTAGGCTTGCTTTTTGAACAAAACTGTTCCATTCTTCGAACTGTACGTAGACTGATTGACTGAGATTTTGTTTCCATCCTGTGCGTGAAGTCTGTTTGCTTCACTGTCAAAAACTATATACTTTGAATTTTAAGAGGTTTTAAAGTGGTGGATTTATATAAGGCCTATGCGGATATTTCGTGGCCTTTGAATCCTTTGTTTCCAAAATTTTCCATTCACCCCAATGCAACTTCAGACCTTTCTTTGAGAGCTTATCCGCCTCCTTATTTTGCTCCCTGTAAACATGAGTGAAAGAGAATGTTTCAAAGAATGAGAGAGATCGGGTTGTCTCTTCATATAATGCATCTAGAGAAGCAATTCTACATTTCTGAGTCTTATTCATCCAATTTATAACCACCATTGAGTCACCAAAAACTTGTAACTGTTTGCAATTTCTTTCGATTGCAAAACAAAGGAGAAGTTTCAATGTCATGAGTTCTGCATAGTTGTTGGTTCCAGTTCCCAGTCCCAAGGATATTTGAAAGTAATGACTTCGATTTAGAAATAAGCAAGCACCTCCTCCACATATCGAGTTTTGGGAGGCGCCATCGAAGAAAGCCCAAAGAGTGTTTTTGTTCACTAGTTCAGGGACAACAATTCTTGGGGGGGGGGGGATGTTCTTTGCTTGGGGAAAGTATGAGATTAAATCCAAGCCCCTTCTTGCTACCTCTTCAGGTGAGTTGGCTTTTTCTTGGAAAATGACTTTGTTCCGGGCCAACCATAGACCCCAAATGTGGATGAGTGGGAGGGCTTTTTGATGGGTTGTTTGAGGGGATGTTGACCAATCCTTCCAGGCTTATTCAACTGTGCTGCCTTTCCAACTGTAGTTTAAGGATGTGAGAGATTTGGAATGCTCCCACTCTTGTTTGGAGAAAGTCTCTCTCTCTCTCTCTATATATATATATATATATATATATACTTTTAAGGCTACACATGTTTTGGTGAGACATAACACTATTTGCTCCCCAGTCGAACTCCTCTTTCGAGTCCACCATTACCTCTCCGCCAACAACCTTGCATATATATATATATATACTTTTAAGGCTACACGTGTTTTGGTGAGACATAACACTATCTGCTTCCCGGTCGAACTCCTCTGTCGAGTCCACGATTTCCTCTCTGCCAACGACCTTGCAATCATCCACACCATTAGCACTTCACCCTCGATGTTCCTTTGCTAGCCCACGTCAACAGGTGGCTCTGACCTCACGCCCTAGTTGTGGCGGTTGCTTGAACTCCTCTACACGACTGCCATTTCTCCTCCCTCTCGTAGCCCATCTCCGCCTTGCCTGCGATCTTCTGCTAGTTCGGTATGCCCTAGTTAACTATCGACTTCCTTGCACGCCTCTATCGATCGTCAACCTGAGCCCATTCTCAACATGGACTGCTTCCTCACATTGGCTACACTGCTTGATATAGGCCTTGATCAATCTCATCCATCGACCAAACAACCCACAACCCTGGCACTTGATACTCTGCACTTGCACGATCTTGGTACTTTTAACACAGGCTGCTAGTGTTAACACCAACCCTGATCCATGTTCGACTTCGCAGCTCTTTCGCATAGCACGACCTCTCCTGTACTCTCTCGGCCGTGTACAGCTCCCACAAGCTGCACTTTCTTAGTCATTGACCCCAACAGTTCCTTGCTTCGGAGTTTTGCTCGACCATGCCTTTAGTTTGCAGCTCGCTATCGTTTGCCCAGCCTGTAGGTCCTCCCCGCCTTTCGCTGGATTGTGTGAGTTTTTCTCAGTTTCAGCCACCGATTAAATGTAAAAAATTATCTCAGTTTAATGCCCAACCCAGAAATGCACAAGGCTGGAAATAACATAAAATCTCATACTGAAATAAACACTTTTGTAACTCAACATGACAGAAAAATTTAAATGCACACCATGAAATTTTCAGACATAGGAATTTTTGGCAACATGCTCAGGAAAAACCTATTAGGAGAGAGAGATTTTATTTTTCAGGAAAATTTTTACAACAATAACTCAGAAAAATTTCAGACCAACTTATCTCAACTGGTGAAATTTTCTGTCTCGTTTTCCGTGCGATACAGAAAAAACGACGCTGATTTTTTTTTCTTTTCTTCTGTAGTAGCTTCCTCGAAAAACTTGCTGCTGTACGACCTGCAATAAATGCCTCAAAAACTGCGCTAAAGAATCTTCCTCAAGATTCGTGCCCACTGCCTCGAAAACCATGCCCAACATTGCCTCAAAAAACGTGCCCGAACCTTGCCTAGAAAATCGTGCCGATTTATGTTTGTACCTTTCTCAGGATTTGTGCCCCATGTACAGATACGTACAGTACAGACTGTACAGACTACCATCATTAAATGCTGCTCCTCGAAAATCATGCCAGCCCTCTTCCTTGAAATTTGTGCCCTTCTCTTGCTAAAATCTCTCGATTTGCGTGCTGCAATTTTTCCTTCTTACCCAGAAAAGGAAACTTTCTCTTTCACAACTCACTCTTTCACTTCAATCTACAAAAGTGAGTGAAATGGCCTTTCCTTGCCTTTTTGGTGAGAACCCTAGGGTTCATCTAATCCAACGTTGAGATTAGATGAGATGAGTGGATGAAATTAAATGCTCGTAAATCTCATTAAAAATTTAATTCACTCACCTCACTTAAATTTTCCAAAAAGTGACTTTATTCTCTAAAGTGTAATTAAATGCTCATCTCAAGTCATTTAATGCAAGGTTCACTTTATTTTCCTCTTTTATGTGACTAAGGCTAAAGTCACCTAGGGGAACACTTTCCTAGTTACAAAAATCAACAGATTGCAGCTGCTAACTCAACATTCGTGCTGGTAGCTCTTGCGCCCATGAGTTCATGTCCCAAGTCATGTCCTCTATTGCTACCAGCAACGTGATCCATCACATCAATTGCTCACTTGCTTCGAGCGAACCTAAGTGGTAATGCGGTTGTACGATGTTCGATCAAAGGTTGTACGACCCATGTCGTGGTTGTGGCCGTGGCCGTATGGTACTTGCAAAACTTTTTTTTTTGATCTCGTGTAGGTCTTCTCAATTTTGGTTTGATGCATGTGAAATTTTCGATTTGCTAGATCTTGATTGCAATTTTGATCTTTTACTTTATGCCATTAATTAATTTATCCACAGAATTCAAATTACTGAAAAGATAATTGGCAACACACTGATAAACAACAATACAGACAAAAACCAAACACAAGAAGTACACTTGAAACCCCAATTGGGAAACCAACAAACAATTTGTTTTTATTGCAGATTTGTTATACGACACGTAGAACACTAGGCTTCCGGATATGACGCACCGGATCTCAATTAACTCCTGACTCTCCCTTGCTGCAACTATGCCCAAACCCTCGACAACATCAACAAACCTGGCTTGAGTGAATCCCTCACTCCCAATCCTCAGAGACTCCCTCTTTCAGATCTGATCGTTAATTTATCACTCATTATCAATGATATTACACACACTGACAATGACTCCCACAAGAGATATAACTCACTCTTGATAGTGTGTCTATGCAACTCTCCATATACTCTTTTATAACATTCACTTTATACAAATACCATGGGAGACCAAATACAATTGACCATTTTACATAAAGTATTACAAAAGACACTTTTACAAAGTCTGTCTAGAGAATTACTCTTCCAAATGACTTCTACATGCTAGATACATCATGTAGAAGTACCTGCTCGAGCTACAAGATCTAACAAGTTTTGGGTAAATAACTATTTTATGTTATTAATTAATTATTGCAACTTTTCTCTATTTGTAGGATTTATATGTTATCATTTACAACATGATTCTAAAATTGAATAGTGGACTATGATAATGGAAAAAAAATTGGATTATGTATTGACAAGTTAAAAATATAACAACGAGTTAGATATTAGTTTTGCAATAATTACCAGCATAGATCCATCTTAACTCTGACTCTATCAAGCCCTAAGAGGAATCAAATCTCTTAGCATGCAAACCCTTTTAGAGTCCCTAATGTGAGGATAGGTTTGCACCTCAAGGGATTTTATCCCTCTCGATGCTTGATAGAGCCAAAGTTAAGATGGACCTATGTTGGTATAAATTCAATAATTAAAAAATATATAGATAAAATATCTAATGATTTCAATTTTCAAGAGTGGTTTTGATTATAAACTTAGAATATGTTTTTCAAAATTTAAGAAATATTATTATATTTTTTCTACTTGATGTATCTTGATTGTATTCGGATCCCGGTTTCTCAAAAATATGTTGGATATGGATCAAGATCCATATCTTGGTAACCTTAGGTTATGACCCTTAATGAGGATGTGCCACTTTGTTTATTATTTATTTATTTATTTATGTTCATTAAAGTGTCCCATTGACCTATTGTGATCATTAATTACCAATGTTCCCCCAAGTTTTCGGGACGTGGGAGCGGGGAAACACACATTGGGGACGTGTGGAGACCACCCCCAAATTTTAGTGAAATTCGAGGGGGGCGGGGGGACGTCCAGGTTTTAAGAAAAAATAATATTATAAATTATTAAATGCCAACAATAACAATTCAATGATTCATCTCGTGTAAACTGTTGAAAAACTGGGATTTACTGTTTGCTGGTTTAAATGAACAATTTGTGGTTTTCACTTCAGCCGGTTTTGCATAGGCTTGAAGTTACTTAAAAAAAAAATTTTGCCGAACACTTTTAAACACACAGTAAAAATTACTTAACAGGCTGAAAACAAATGCATGCACACCATAAAAATTACTCAGAGATTTTTGGCTAATCAGCCCTGGA
>LPNX010250560.1:426055-443607 GCA_001517045.1 Pseudotsuga menziesii
CGTACCAGCATTAAATGACCCTGTACCTTCCTCGAAATTTGTGCAGGAATTAAATGCACCGTACAGCAAGTACCAGCAGTCCGTACATCCCTCGAAAACTGTGCCAAATTTAATGCACCGTACAGCAAGTACCAGCAGTCCGTACATCCCTCGAAAACTGTGCCAAATTTAATGCACCGTACAGCAGAAGTAAACTCGGCCGTACACCCTCGAAAACTGTGCAAAAAAAAATTAAGCAGACCATACAGCAGTCCGTACTCCTTCTTGGGATTCGTGCCAGCAAAATACTGAACCAGTTTCGACCTCCTAGCTCACTGAAATCTCTTCAGCAATCTATCTGGAAAAATCGTGGCCTCCTCAAGCAAACTCGACCTCCTCTCCAGATCTCTCTTCTTCACCTGAAAAATGAACAAGTGAATGTCCTTTTGCCTCCCTCATGCTTTTTGTTTGCCCTAGGTGAGTTTCTTAATCCAATGGTGGAGAAAGAATCAAATCAATGGCTGAGATTGATTGAGAGTGAAAATCCCTTTTATTTATTTCCCATAAATAAAATCACTCACCCACTTAAATTTATCAAAAAGTGACTTTATTGTCATAAAGTCTCATTAAGTGACATTTAATGTGAGGGTCACCTTTTTCCCTCTTAAAGTGACTTTAGGCAAAAATTAAAGTCACCTAGGGAACATCTGCCTAGGTACAAAAATCAACATAAACTACTAAAAGTAAATAATAAATAGTAAATACTATGTTTATCATTGTGCAATGTAAATCAAAATATAGCAAATTAATAATACAAACACGTTATACAATTCATCATGATAATTTTCAAATTTGTCATTTGAATCTTGATATTCATATTTCTAATTTCAGTCATTGTAATTGAAAACTTGAATTAATGATATTGCATGCTAAAATAGTGAAATAGGAAATTACTAAAGACTAAGCCTAAAATAGAGACTAAACAACAATTAAAACTAGAATTTTGTTTTTTTAAACTGAAATTGGGAAAATCGTGGGGGGCATCTAGGAGCCCCTCGGTTTCTGGAGGGGGCGTGTGGGAGCCCCCCTTCATCGGAGCGCGCTGCAGAACAGGGGGACGCGCCCCCTTGTGAGTTTCCGAGAGTTTCCTGATTTTGGGGACGCTGAGAAACATTTCCCTAGGAGCCCCCGAGCCCCCGGGGCGCAGGGACCGAGGGGGGCGCGCTCCCGACCCTGGGAGGCGAGTCCTCGTGTAACACTGTTAATTACTAATTAGACATAATAAGTTATCTAGTGTTATATGGGGATGTGTGTCCCCGATGCCTCCCATATTTCTTGGACAAGGAAACCACGTGGGGAATGTTTTCCCATGTCCCCTTTTTTGGGAAAATTGTGGAAATGCAGGGGGCATTTCCCAGGAAATGGGCGGTTTTCTCTTTTGTGGAGGACTCCTATGTGTCCTCCTTTATAAAAGGGCACTCCTTGGCATCCCCCATTATTTTGCCCATTCTCCCGAGAAAAAGTAAATTTTTTCAAAACACTAAAAAATCAAAACCCTAAACTGAATGTTAATATTTATTTCATGCTTTCATTGTTCATGCTTGTGACTTTGTCATTGTTTCTCAAATATTAAAATTTTATTTCTTTCTAGGATTTGGGGACAAGGTTCCCTGTGTTGAGGACCTTGATGTTTCACATGACCTTTCTTATCTCCGCATGTCTTATAGAAATTATCTTATCTTGTGTGTTGTTTGTGATAGAATATCTGTTAACATAATGAGTTTTTTATATAATTTTTGTGGTTGATGCTTGAACTTGCATTCTTGCATTTGTTGTAATCCCTATTTGCTCAAATAAACTTGCTTGTTTTTTGAGATTTGTTTTCTATCAACCCCTTGTTGGATGATCTTTATTTTAAGATTCTTTCATTTACAGTTGACAGAAGGTTATAGATAATTTTTTTTTTGCATTTAGGGTGGCCACTATTAGTTTGATCTAAATAATAGTCTCCATGCATATAAATGTTTTGTGAGATGATGGGCCTTAATAAATATTAACTTTAATCGAAGCCCTTAGCCTCTGGACATGAAGAGGGATTTGAGAGCCATTTCCAAGGGCCTAATGTACTTATGTTTATACAAGCTAAAATATTAAAACAAAGAAGATTATAATAAGCTTAGAATCCATTTGATGATTGGTTGTGGTATTATAATAAGATAAGATAAGATAATTTTATTAATGTCCAACAAATGACCACAGAAGTAGGTCCATGGGACTCATTGGCTTCTTTTGTTCATGAATTGCATATTATGAACAGTTTTATCGGAACCCAAAAGTGGAACCAATAAAAAATCGGAAACAAAATTGGTCAGCCAAAACATACACATCATAATGAAATTTTGATGGAAGAGATATCTATTCAAATTTCATGCACATAATTGTAAATGAAAACCTTTAGACACAAATATCAATTAATTGTCATGTATAAAACATGCAATGTTGAATATAATTATATAACAAGATTGCATATTATGATCAATTTTTATATTCAACATTGCATATTATAAGCAATTTTATCGGAGCCAGAACTGAACTGAAATGGTTGACCCCAAAATTTGAAACCGAGAAAACTGGAAGCAAAATCAGTCAACCAAAACTTACTTAACATACATAAGTTTAAAAGAAATATCTATTCATGCAGATCAAGGTAAATGAAAACCATCAGAGACAATATCAAGTAGTTGGCATGTATAAAACATGTAAGGGTAAATAAAACCTAATACAATCGAATGCAATACATACCTAAAACAAAATATATAAACATTGAGGCTTGAGATGGCCTCTATAGCAATGTTTTAAAAACTGGTGGATCTAAAGGATGACAAGCGAACTATTGAACCGGTTCAGTATTGAATCAGTCGAACCAGTTGGTTCAACTGGTATTGCTCTAAATAGACCTACTTAGCCATTGTGTTTGCCTTGTTTCCTCCATTAAGTTCAAAGTTCTCGGCATTTATCAAGAATGCTCTATCTGTCCATTGACATTCCATTGTATGAATGCCATGTGTAAATATGCTTACATGTGTTCCAAATTGGCTCTTTATTGATTGAATTGTTAAACAACTCCCTGGAATGGGTGGTATTAGCCAGTGGATGGGAAGCGTCGGAATAGTTGCCAAAATGCCTCTTCCCACTTACAGAATGGACAGAATGCCCAAGTCTTAAGATTTTCTCATTCAGTGGAATTTCTGTGATTCGTGGGTCAAGGTAATGTATAGTTTATCGTTGGTTGAGCAAATGGCAAGTTTGTTGGGAGTATGAAACACCTTAATCGGAAATGGATGGATTTAGAAGGATTTGCTAGCTAATTTTATAGCTGGTTATCTAGAACAACTAAGTTATTGGAATTTTATAAACACTCACATATATTATTAATTACTTTTAAACTTATATTTACATTGATACAAACTTATTTATATGAGTTTATAAATTTATAAAATTCAATATTAAATATAATATGAATATATTTATAAGCATTTTACAGAAAAAACTTTATATTCTATATTTTGAGGTGGAAACAGAATATACATTTGACTGCTTTTCAGGCTTAAAAAACAGTTTTAAAAAACTGTACTTATCTAACCTATGACTTCCTTGACACCCTTGGCTCTTTGTTGGCAGCCTTTACAGAACTTTCTATCTTCATACATCCATTAGGCTACAGCTTTTTACTTCATTACATCAAATGTCCAAAAAAGAGAGAAAAACTACATTGGAACAACATATTGACAATTGCAGCAGCTTGATTCCCTTATTGAACTTTTGTTCATAAAGGGATCCTTCTTACAACAGCAAATCTTCCTTTGAAAGTTGATCACCCACGGTATCTCTATAGACATGAGAAAAATAAGGAGTTCTATAACTTCCTTGACCTGTAGGAACTGCAGCATGAGAAGATCAAGTAGTATATTAGATGATTTGCCGAAATGTCTGGAAGTTTCCGAAATGGGGATGACAAGAAACGTGACCCTCCAAAAATGGAAACGTCGGGGGAAATGCCGAGGGAAACGCCATATATATATTAAATACATATTATCTTGCAAGAAAAAATAATGACACACATAAATGACATTTTAGAAGGAAAACCATGTCTATATTTTAGATTACATATACAGCAGTGTATCTTTTAAAAAATGGAAAAAAAACCAAATTTTGAGCCCATTTGAGAGACCTGTGGCCCTCTTGGCCAGTGTTACAAATATCGTGTCGGCGAATATATCGCCGAAGCTCCAAAAAGAAATTATCAGATTTATCGGCGAAAATATTGGCAAACATTGGCAATATATTGACAATCTTAAAAAAAATAAAATAAAGAAATATCAGCAAGAACATCAAATAAACACATTACCACATTAATATGGAAAGAAAACCGGTATATAAGATGGTATAAGGCGTCTACATCACACATAATTTCATAAAGCATGAATTGTGTTCTGGATCTTGAGTCCTCGACTCATGAATCACCAAAAAAATACAATCAATGTATCTCATAAAGTAAATAATGTAAACTATGGATTCCCTCTACCTCTTTTACGAGAAAAGGAAATTGCTCTAGTAATGGCTCTGCCTCTAGAGCTAGAAATGGGCAGGGGTTTCATATTGGGAAGTTGGAACATGTTGGAAATGTGACCTCTCAAAAACTTGGAAATGGCGCACAGTCTGAAAACGTGAGAAAGGGTTGACTCGTTGAGGTCCGAAGACATACCTTCAAGGCTGTTGCAGGCTTGCAGCTCCACAGAGTCACGACTCACAGGACTGGCGTGTTCTCTACCACAGCTCCCGACTCCACACTGTCGCAGATCCACGAGCGTGAACGATGATACCCTTGGACCTCCTCCCCTCCATGTGTTGACAGACCGGCGTAACCCTAGCTCTCCTTCAAACCTGTTCAACGCTGTTTTGCTGAGTTTTATTGACCCGTGGGCGGCCGACAATGTCCTGGCATTGACTCGTGATATTTACCAAAAAATCGCGAAAAATTGCCTAAATATCGGCCGAATGTTTGCCGAAAATATCGTCGAGTTTTGAAAATTGTTATCTCTTGCGATGCTGCCGAGAAATCAATCATGTTGGTAACATTGCTGTTGGCCAGTTGTACGGGTCCACAAAAGGAAGAATTTGATGCCACCCGTATGGGCTGAAGCTCCGCTGAAACGCCAGTGGCCGTATCGTGCGGTGTTTCACAATCGCGAAATGCCATATGGTACGACCGTTGGCATTTCGGCTAAGTTTCGTACCGGTTTCGACATTTCAGGAAGTTTCCGGGATGGGTACGCCTGTTACCTACGTGTTTCCTGCAAAATGGTATATTAGTGATTCTGCATTTCAGATTAGCCTAATCTACTTCCACCTTTAATAGAAGCCACATAGCAAAGAGTTCAGCTCTGTTGTTTGTATTTGGGCGCACTGCAAATTTATATATAAAAAAGATATTTGAATTTGAAAATGTAGTAATAATTTCCAATGTTCCATCAAGTTTTTGGGACATGAGAGTGTGAGAGTGGGGATGTGTGGGGACCCCCCCCAATTTTGAGGGACATCCATAGGTGATGGGGGGTCATTGGGGTCCTTGGCATTTGGGTGTGTGTCTAAAATTAATAAAAATACTAAAATTTCCAAGAAAACAATTCATCGTATTTAAATTCATCATAAATGCTAAATTCAAAATGACAAAATGATACATCAATTATCATTGTTATTATGATTTATCATATTTAAATATTTCATATTGATTCAATGATATGGGCGCATCTTTCCAAAATGTATAACTTTTAACAAAATCCTAAAGGATATATTTAATATATTGATATTCTAAATAGTAAATTGGAATAGGCTTAGTATTAGTTACATTTTTTTTAACTTTTAATGTTTTTTTATAGTTTTTAGGGTTTTTGAAAAATATCGGGGTGGGGATTCCTAGGGGTCTTGCTTTTCAGGAGGGGGTGGCCAAAAGCCCCCCATTTTGTGAAACATGTTCTGCACATTGGTGGAGTTTGGATGTGCATTTCACCATGATCTGCAAACTGGGAGGCATGGCAAAATGTTTCTGCCAGGTGCCCCCTGGGGCCTGTCCTAGGGTCACGGGAAGCGTTGGGAGTGTGCCCCTGGAAGACTGATAATTTCATTCAAGTTCAACAATTATAAGTTTTATAGCTATATCCAGAGGCTCCCATCTTAATATCTTTCTGAATCCCTTTGCCAAGTACAAAATTCTAATTATATCTATCCTCACAGTGAGAAACTGTATATGATCTCCAAAAAAACCAGGAATACTGTTTGCCAAACAGTCCTTTTATACAAACATCAGTATAGAACTAATAAAAAACCTACAAGACAATCCATTCAAGAAGAAAACTGAAAAACCATCAGATTAGAATTATATGAAAGGCTGATGGACATATTCAGAGTTACATTCATTTTTCTCATCTGTAATGATCGATTCCCCTTGAGCAATAGGAACTCCAGCCTTTGGCAATCCACCTGCTTGCTGATTCCATTCTTGCTAGATATGGTGGAAGAAGCTACTAAAACCTGCCAGAATTTCCATAATCTCATTATAATCGGCTGTAAAGTAAAATTAAAAAAATCCTGTTTATAAACTGATGCGGCCAATTCTGATTCAATTCTGATCGAGTCTGGTCACCAAACGGAGAGAGAGGGATTCAAACCCTAGGTACGGATAATACGTACTACGGATTAGCAATCCGCCGCTTTGGTCCACTCAGCCATCTCTCCAAGATGGAAGAGTTCATGTGTAACAAAATGAATGGTGGAGTGAAGGTGTATACCATAGCATGTATGGATGATCCTTTGTTGACTCTGTCTTTAAAACAGGGCTTCAGAGTCCAAAAACATCATACTACAACAACTAAATATCATCAAAATCAACCCTTATACTGTGATCTCCATTATCAGTGGCACCCTTGTCTCCTCTTTTGGCCTCTGCCTTGATTGGCCAAGGATACCAATTCGAGTGCTTGGTGGTACTTGTAGATCCAAGTTCATCCACCTTGTTGTTGTGTTAAAATGAGGTTGAAGGCCTAATATGCCTAATCTTTTGGTTTGAGAGAAGGGTGCATTTTTACTAACATCATGACAGATGAGTTCAATAATCAACACCACCAACATCGGGGTACAAAGAGGGCCTGGTGCTTTTGATAAAATGCCAATCTCATACCCTCATACATGATAGAATCCAGTCTTAAAATGCTGCAGTCCTGCAAGTGCTGAAATCCTTAAAATTTTTAATGGTGCTGAATTATGAATGGGATATTAGATTCTAATTTCTTCACATGAAGTCAATTGAGGTTGGAACATCTTTCGAACACTGGTTGGAACCACTCTTGAACACCCTGGAACTGATAATGGTAATGTCAAAATGAAAAATTTAAGTGAAAGGATAAAAATGAAAGATAGTGGAACTACTTTTTCTTGTTATGGCTTGCCGGTTATTTTTTTTCTTGGTTTATATATGGCTGGGGCTGTGCTGGTATGGAACCTCTCAGAGTTGGTCACACTAGTCAAGGATCTGGCTGGTCCAGGTTCACCAGTGGCTTGAAACAAAGCTGTTCAATACTGGTTTGAACGTTTCGTTATGATTGGAAAGCCCCAACACCGGGCTGAACTGTCGATATGCTACTTATGGTCCAGCAACTGGATTTTCATCACTAGGGTTTGGATCACGAAGGTCAGGATCTCGAACTGCTAGCTCTGCTCTTGCCTTTCCTGTTGCTTGCAATGACTCTTATTTAAGTGGATCAACTGCTTAAGCTGGACCTGGAACTGCCCATGCGGATGGTGGTGGTGCTGCTGATGCTGGTACTTGATCAGGAACTGGAACTAGGCGAAGGGATGCTGCCGTCGAGCAACTCCGTCCCTGTTATTTTCACTCTGGTTCCGGTTTCGTTCAGCTGGTTATGATAACATCAATTCGAAGTAAAACCAAAGTGGATGTGAATGCTAATGCATATTTCTTGTTCAATCCGCAGGCCTAATAAGGAATGTTGGTCACCGATTGATGATCCAAGACTAAATACGGAGTGAGGAATGAAAACTGCCATTTGGTTTATTTTTTGGGATTCTATTACTTATATTTTTCTTTAAGAGATCTTTCCATTCCCATGATGTGTAATTATTAGTCAAAAAGGATTTTTAGGACTTTCTATTAATCTTAGACTAGGCTTGTCCATCATGGAGTGTCATTCTGACAGGTGCATTTGATTAATTTAAAAAAAAGTTTATAATTGTGCCTTTCTACAAAAATAAATATTTTTTTTTCAGGATTCATACTGGTACTTTTGTCTTGGTTGCGTCTTTCTTTTTATTATTATTACATATATGCCATCTGCGTTTGTAGTATTGTACATCCTTTATGACAGGTTGTGCCTAGGATCAGAGTCTAGTGGGGACCTATAATATGATGTCATTTCACTAATCCTATTGTGCATATTTACATAGTCTTTAAGTCAGTTGCATTGTAACTGCTTATGAAATTTTTGTGTTCTTGCTCAAAGCAGCTGTTACTCGTGCAAGATGGAAAGCTTTTTGGTCGGGATCTTCTTTCTGATGTTATTTGTAGAGCTATGAACATGCCACAACTAGCAAATAACCGAGAGTATCCACGAAATGATTCAGTAATACACCTTGGAAGGGTAAGCTTGCTCATCATTATTTCTTTAAACTAACCAATGCAAGTCTTTTTATTGCTTTATCTAGATGCATTCTAAAATCTCTCTATTTCAATTGGTTGTTGGATAGCTTATTCTCAATTTGTTGAGAATTCTTTGTACCAACATTGCATATCAACACCGTAAACTTGGTAAAAGTCTGCAGGAATGGGATGCCCTTTTGAATCAGGTATGTCTTATCAAGTACTTGCGATTCTGTGGTTTTGTTTACTGGAAGATATAATAGATAAGCATTACTCCCAGTGAGCTCATTTGGTGCAGTATACACAATTGATTGTTGATTGAAAACAAAGAAGACTTATGTGGTCTTTGTTTTATAAGGTGAGTTGTAACTTGTGCATAGACCTTCAAGTAAGAAATTTGGTTATGTGCAGAAGTGTGCTATTCTCTGTTTATAAATGTGCATCTGATATAAGTTTATGGAGTCTAGTATATGCTTATTTATTAATGTTCCTGGTTTTGCATTACACACATTCTCATTTGGAAGCAATCATGCCATTGCCACACATGTTACATTTGCATATAGCTTTTGCGATTGTGCCATGTTTTTGCCATTATTTGGATAGAAACATGGATATGATTATAATGTTCTTCCGTGTTTGAAAATTGATAGATGCATATTTTGTAGAGAAAGATATTATGTGAAGATACATTGAGTAGATTAATTAGTAATAATTGTATTCAAACATTGCAGAGACTATATATTCATTACTTAAATAATGGAATCAACATAGGTACAATAGAACATTGTGGAAATAGTGAACCTTCAATCCAATATTGTGGAAGACGTGTTGTAGGTTGAGCATACTAACAACCTAACATTGTTGAAGCAATGGACTTGTAACACAACATTGTTGATGTTTGCATCACAAAGATAGCACACCCACATCCCAATGTTGCAGGATCAACATACCTGCAATCCAATGTTGCAGAAGCAGTTCAACTGAAATCCATAATTATTGGAAGATAACATTGCAATGTTGATATAAAAATATATAATTACCTTTTCATTCCATTTATTCTTAATGAATCTATCTTTGATCAAATGTGTCTTAAAGATTTATTTAAAAATATTAATTATAACTATACATCTTTGAAATGACCATCATCTTGGTGAATTATACCAGATCCTGCAACACTAAGAGATCTATTATCACTAACAAATAGTCTTTTGCTGCAGTTTTTAAACTTGATATTTGTACTTTTGGAACCAAATTTTGCACTTTAGAATCCCCAATTTTGGACTTTAGAAGGGTTGTTCAACTTCTTCATCATTCTCCCACCTACTACGGGTGGAAGACCAATGGACGGAACATGCACACCTCAATGTTGTTGAAGCAGCATTACTTGTAACCTCATGACAGCAATGATGCTAAACTTATGAACCTTGCAATGCCATCCTTACAGAAGATTTGGACATCCAAGACGACACAAAGGTGTGAAACTCAACAAGCTTATATGGATGTCTTACAGAAGTTAAAGCATTACAAAAAGAATATTACAAAAGACTAAGTCACAGGGTTTGCAGCACTCAAACCTTGAGTTTCAAAATTTGGTGAACCTCAAGGAAAAAAACAAATTCGTTGAGGTCTGGTGATGGAATTCTCTGGTTCAACTGTACAGTATGGTTTTGAAGCGCGGAAGTCTTTACTTTTATTCTGTTTTTTCCTTGTATTAAAAAAACGAAGAGAAAATATCACCAGACTTTCATCTACCTGCTATCTAAGTCAAATTTCCATGTATTCTTTTCCATTTCAACGGCAATGGGGAGTTGGTGGTCGGTCTGTGACTGCAACTGTGCTGGCAAGTACTCCCATTCTTTGTCTATGAGTATTCCTTTGACTGTGGAAATGCGCTGCAAGTATTCTGACGACTGTGTGACAGCGCTGTAATTTAAAAAAATGTGATTGTTTACATATGTTTTGATTCTGACAGAGTATTATGATTGATGTCCATGCTAATATTTGGCTCTTGGATGAATTTATCATATAAATGCTTTTGTCTGCTTCTTTGTAAAAGCATTGGTTTACTTTGAAATTGACTCGTAGCCTATAGGATAGGTGTAAGGTATAATTTAATGTTTATATATATATATATCAAAGTTACATATTTTGCCAAGGGTCCGGAATGTAACTTATTGGCAACATCGGCGAAAATATTGGTAAATATTGGCAAATGTCATAAAACCTAAAAAAAATATAAAAATAATCATTTTTTTTCAAATTTTTTAATATCTAGATTCCAAAGCAACAACGACATTAAATAAACACGTTGCTACATAAATATGAAAATACAACTAATATATAACTTTATAAGATGCACAAGATGTAAAATGGTGGATCATGACCACATATCGACGATAAACTGAAAATACTGAATTATGTTCTTGATAGAATGATACAAAATCACCCAAAATAATTCAAATAAATGTATCTCATGAGATGAATGATCATGACTTATGAGGCATCTAGATACTACATAGTAAAACTCGGTGCCCTACAACCCAGTATGGGGGAGATGTTGTCACGTAACGTGATATATTTTAATAATAAAACAATGAAAAAAAATATTAAAATAAAATGAAAACATGTCGGCCTAAAAAAATTTACATATGTTTTAATGAAAATTATTTAATGAAAAGTACATATGTATTATTATGCTAATTTAATCATTGTGATTATTCATGGGATGTAAACTTTTTTGGATATGTAAAAAAATTAAGATAAAAATTTTACACCTAAAAAAATTGGATCTTGTTGGTGGTTGATAGATCCAGGTTTAAGATGGATCTATGCTAGTAAATAATACGAATCATTGATCTTCTTGACCCCTTTTATGGGCAAGGGGCACCAAATTCGTCTGCAAGCAGAAGGTGGTCCTGTAGGTGCTCTAAATGAGCATGGGGTGGAAGGTAATGGGATTGAGGTGGAAGCGAGTTGTCTCCTCCCATAACTACATATCATCAGAATCATTGCCTTTATCAAGATCCTTTTCATTAATAGCACCCTATGCCCCCTCCTCTAGACTCTCGCTCTTGCGTCTACCTCGAATCTTGAAGTTGATCCTCCAAGGACATTAGTCAATAGACACAACACCTTACAATTTTGATGAAACTTCCTAATCCAAACACAAAAATAAGGTATAAAGGGCTTCCTAAGCTTAATAAGTGATTTTGCTTGAGTAAAGGGTACATTTTTATTAAGGACATGATAGAGGAGTTCAACAGTGAGCACCACCAACATCAAGGTACATAGAGGGGTTGTGATACATTAAATGCAAGTCCCAGACTCATACATGATAGAATCCAGTGGAGACGTTGCAATCTTGAAATCCTGAAAACTGTTAAGTCTGTTGAATTTTGAATGGGATCTAAAAGTATACTTTTTGCATATGAAGTCCGACGAGGTTGGAACTAGTCTCAAACATCCCGAAACAATTAATGGTAATGTTAAAAATTTAAGTAAAAGGATAGAAAATGAAAGATAAGGAAAATATCACTTTTATTTTAATAATTTAATATGTCCGGTTCTAATAAACATGCCAAAAACTTTATCCATGGCTTTATTTCCCAGATTTCATGAATTTTTTTAGCAGGGCAATATTTTCCGAAATATTGCGATATATTCCCAATATATCGTGACACATTCAAAATCTCGTATATGTCGCGATTTCTTAGGGGCGATATATCGCCAAGGGGAATGACTTACAATATATCGAGATATGTGCGTTATATCGCCGATAAGGTTTGCGATTAGGTTCATCCATATATATATATATATGGATGAACCTAATCGCAAACCTTATCCAAACCTCATTGGAAAATTCGATTTCGAATTGAACTTCATCCTTGTCACATCCGAACCTCAACCACGTGACTTAGACAAAAGACAAGGAAATTCATGAGTTGGGGATTGCAAAAATCATTCACTGGAAGCAAAGTTCAAGAAACCGACAAATAAGTTTAAAGGATTCATTATGGGAAACTACCACACTATTTTGTAATTGTAGTAATTGGATGGCATTTCTTGTATAATGATTGAATTTTGCAATTGGAGTTTGACTAGAGCAGTAGTAGCGATATGCAGTATATCTCTAGGACCTGGACATCAAATGGATTTTGTAAATCTGATACCTCTAAGAATCTAAAAGTCCAAGCTTAGTAATCACAAGCTCTGCAATTTGTACTTTTAGTACACAATTGTAATTTTTCTTGATTTCTAAATATGTTTTCTATTGAACTCTCATTAGTTGTGGTCAGTGGTGAACTTGTACTGAAGTATACACACACACTCTCAGTTGTGCACAACCAATTTGTGAATCACATGTGGAGCTGGTTGCTTTGTTGATGGGGTAATGATTATGAGATTGCACCCAACTTTGGTATTGGATAAGATAAGATAAGATGATTTTGTTAATGTTCGACAAGTGACCATTAAAGTAGGTCAAAGGGGCCGTTGGTTACAATGATGTCACTACAAAGTGGGAGCGCTAAAGTAGCTCCTATAAGAAATAGTACGCAGAAAGCAAAATTGAATAAAATCATGTAGAAACAATCTGTAGGCTCTAAGACGGAAGGCCTTGTGGGGAGAAAGATGAACAATAGAGGCTAAACTCAGAACTGGCTCTGGAAGATAGCAATTGCTAATGCAGCGTGCGTCACACAATATGCTGGGTTTGTTTCCCCTAGCACCCGAGGCTGAATGGAGGAAGCTCAAGATAGAGGATTGAGCAGAGGAAGTGTTGGGAGGGAATTTGGACGATAAACTCTGCTGCTGAATGGAGGAGGTGGCCCGTCGCTGGAGTCTGGATGATCTCCGCTGACTATTGGTGTGAGATCTGGATTGGCAATGCTGCTGAGTGTAGAACACGCCAGGGACATTGAGAGGGGGTGGTGGGGGGTGGGGGAGAATGAGTCAGTGCCTTGCACTTTTCCAAATCTAAACTTAATCACTTTCAGACTTTCAGTTATGTTGATCTTATTCTTCAGTCATAAACACTTAATGCAACATCACAGAAAAATATATATGGACATCAAAGATTTATAAAAAGCTTTTCATATAGATATCAGTTTACATGAGTGTTTATGAGCAATGGCTCAAAAAGGTGCTTCAACACCTTAGTCTTTTCCAGCTCCAACTGGAGGAGGCACCAACCTCCTGGGTGATGTCAGCTTCAACTGACAAGGAGCTACAACTCCCTCCTTTATCCAGCTCCAACTGGAAAGAGCTTCAACCCTCTTCAGGTTTCTTGAGTTCTGATTCAAGAAAGTACTTCTTCAATTTGCTTCTATGTGATATGCTCCAAATCTTCACTGAAATTGCTCCAAGTCTGATCCAAAACTTGTAATAGCTCTTCTCTGAAATGCCTGCAACATATACTTCATAAAAACTGCCCTGGACTTCACAAGGAAATAGCTAGACCTTTGTACAGTGTAGATGCCTCTGTTCTTAGCACTTTTCTTTACCGAAAGTGACTTTGATTTAGCTGCTATACTGCTCTGTGTATACTCAACTTTGGTAATCTTTAACACACCCATGTGTCTCAATCAACCCTTCCAGACTAAACACTCTAACAATTCCAAACTCTGAACTGAGTTACATACCTTGAAAGCACTTGGAAAAGGGGGCTGCACATGAATCTGAGTTTCTTCCTTAGAGAGGACTGATATTGACCTTCTCCTTGCCTCAGATGTCCACAGTGATCTGGCCAATGATTTGAGTATACTCCACTGCTGGGGCAGACCCTAGGTCTTCTTTTCACTCCGAGTCTTCAACCCAAAAATCCTGCCAGGGCAAGACCCTTGAATCCCTACAGCATTTCAGAATACGAATTCTTGCTTTTCATTCCAATCCAAATGAGGAGGTTTAGAGTCTAGACTTCCATTTATAGGATTTGAGTGCTACTTTTAGGGCCGACCTGCCCCTTTTTATGGCCAAAATATAAATTTAATTTGACTTTGCTAGGGCCAACCTCAATCTACTTCAATCTGATGAAGCTTTGGCCATGTGATCTGCTGGTATCTCTGTTTCGAATAGATTATCTTCATTTAATGCCTTGGTCTTCATGCTTGTTGATCTTGGCTGGATTGCCAATAATCTCATTCTTGCAATGATGGGCTTCTAAGCACAAGTTTAGGGCTACAAAAATTGTTCATACTAGATCTCGAACTGTCTAAAGATTTTCTTAGCCATTCAATGCTTGTAACATGCTTCTTTCATATTTCAACAAGGTCTACATAGTATGGGCTACAAAACCAACATTTCAAGTTGTTAACTTGTTTGGGCTTCTTCACTGAATGAATTAGGACTGCTGATTTGTCCTTGACTGATTGGTAACTTCAAGGCATGTTGGGGCTAGAAAACTTCTTCAACAGTCCACATATGGAGGGACCTCTTCCGTACTTCTTCTAATTGGCACCTTCAACCAGACACCTCAAATCTGATCATGATTAGCCTGTTTGACGTCAATAACAACATAAGTGCCAACGCTGAGGTCTCTGTGATGTGTGGGTGGTCCTCCGAGGCCGTATTGAGCTAGGGTCATGGCTCGAGCCACTATCCATTTGTCTCTTGGTGCCCTGGGTAGAAGAGAACATCGTAAAAAGCTTGGTGATACACTGTGTGGAGGCTGGTCTCAAAGGTGGTTGGATGGATTGAGAGAAAAGCCAGAAGGCCTTTTATATGTAAAGGGTCAAACATCTTTGATTTAGGTATCTGAAGAAATTGGAGAGAGTCTGGGACTCCCTAAGTAAGCAATGGAAGCTCCCTCTGATCTCGTAGTAAATGGGGTAGTGGAAAATGAAGTGTTGGTAGATCCCGTCTGACCGCTCAATTTGGTGATCGGACTCTACCCGCAATCTATGAGATCCTACTCAGAATTGGCTAGAGGGATGCAAAGAGCGTGCATCCCTCTACTGCTGGTGAACAATGAGTCTGTCTGTCAGCTCCAAGAAGTGCTCAACATAAAAGGCCATCTTTGGTCATAACCCACCTTGAGGGATAACCCAAGCGGTCTGAATAAATTTGCTGAAAATATCATATCAAAGATGGCCTTTTAGGCCATCTAGTTTTCTAAAGATGAAAGACCATTCATTGTACAAACATTGAGTTGTGGACACTTTGTTCCTTCAATCCACCATAAAAAAAACGGATATGTTTCCATCAATATCTAAGGAACTATAACTGCTTGATATGACGAATTCTGAGGATCAATTGTAAAGTATCATTCTATTCTACCAACCAATTTTTGCTTCTAATGGATTACTTCCATCAAATCTTGAGAGTTCTATTTTTAATGGTAATTTTGTGGTTGAGGGTATTCCTATTATTAGAGCTTCTTGTATGGCATGGACTATTATTCTGCATTGTATTAAGATGTTGGTTTGGCTGTTGATTTGATTCAGTGAAATTATCATAGTTACTAGATTTAATTATGGATAATTATACATATATAGTTCAACACAACAAAAAATCTTATCTAAAAATATCCTCTAGAAGATACAGTAGTGTACATCTCATGCTTCTGAAAAACATGCACAATTTTAAAATATAGTGGACAAAACTAAATATCATGTTATAGAGATGCAAAAAACATGATTTTTGTGTGCCTGTTTTTTGATTTTTTAGGGGTTTTGTGATTTCAAATGGTGCACCATACTTATGCCTGTGATATATGATATGAATACGTTACGGTAAACAATGTGTTGATTGTTCCATACCATACTGTATGGAAAATGTGGTGGAATAGTATTTCTATTGTATTTCCCTACAGGGGTTGGATAATCAGGAAATTAGATAGATCAGAGCGCTAATCATTTCAAGAAGAGGTGGTGTCCAGACTCCATAGACACTGTTTCAACACTTAAGTACAGCATATCACAATCGATAATATATTAAAGTGCATTGTCTACACCATACGAATGCAAAGCATTATCATATTGTTTATTTATTGATTCTTCTCGACCTAGAGGGCCATCCTTTTATAGCACCAAGATGTAATGAATTCCCTTGAAGTGAGGAAGAATAGGTTCTCATACTTGGGTTATAGCAAATAATGGTCTCCTTTAATTCTTCCCTATTTTGTGTGTAACATCCATAGTTGGATATTCTCAATTCAGTAATTTCTGAAATAACCCACATATCCGTAGATAATAAAATATGAATAAATTGATAGATAAGTCCAAATTACAATTGAGGGCCCGCTATTTATATTTTGGCGGAATACCCTTTCATTAAGAGTCATGTCTTTTCGTAAATACATTATTAATTATTATTTATTTTATATATATGTTGATGTTTATTATTATTATTATTGTTTGTTGTTATTATTTAAGTTTGTTACATTGCCACTCCCTTAAAAAGGCTTTGTCCTCAAAGCCTTATAATGTTTCTTCATCATTTTTTGTGGTGTCGTAGCTGACGAAACATGTCGATACAAACCACTAAGAGTTGAACACAACTTTTGATATGTGGACGAATCAATCCATCCCAAATTGATTTGTTGTGGACTGTTGGCATTCCATACTGATCTATCGTTAGGAGATTTGATCACATTGGTACTTCTATCTTTTGACATTTCCTACTTTTTAGTATATCTGTTTTTATGGTTGGGGTGTCAAAATGGAATTTTCGCAATGTCATTTTCTTTTACGAGTGTCATTTTTTTAGGATTGATCTGAGCAGAAAGTTGTATTTTCGTCTCATGAGGTTTTAAGGTTTCGTTCTGTATCTTTTCCAACTTGTTTTTTAACTGCATGTTATCATTTTGAAACTTCTTAATCACTTCTACATGTGATTTTCTATCATCTTCAGACTTCTTAAGTTGTTC
>LPNX010250560.1:444099-458128 GCA_001517045.1 Pseudotsuga menziesii
TTTTAACTTTTATCTTTTCTTTTCTTTTCTTTTACCTCTTTTTTTTTGGGGGGGTTACTTTTACTTTTTTTAATTTTTTTTTGTTTTCAAGGACAAAGTCATATTTTTTTGGGAAACCCAAATCTACACAAGGTGTAAATAATGTTGTCCAAGGTCCGTATAGCTCTGATACCAATGTAACATCTATAGTTGGATATTCTCAATTAAGTAATTTCTGAAATAACGCACATATCCGTAGATAATAAAATATGAATAAATTGATAGATAAGTCCAAATTACAATTGAGGGCCCGTTATTTATATTTTGGCGGAATACCCTTTCATTAAGAGTCGTGTCTTTTTGTAAAGACATTTTTAATTATTATTATTTATTTTATATATATGTTGATTATTATTATTATTGTTTGTTGTTATTATTTAAGTTTGTTACATTGTGCCATATTCTATGGTTCTGCTTTAACTGGCCAATCAGTCGGTCGGTTAGTTGATTCCTCCATCAATTGGTCAGTCCGACTAGTCGAGTGCCAAGTTGGTTAATCAGTTGACCAACTAATTGACCTATTAGTCGACTATTTATTGTCGATTGTTTGTCTCCAAAAGATCCAAATATGTGATGAACTAGAAAGCTTGCTGTTCCAACAATAGGAAGCCATCTTACAGCGAAATTTGATAACTATGGAAATTATTCTTAATTCATGGAACCCTTTATATAATTTACCCTGTATTTTTACCAGTTTAGCACTGGTAGCTGAAATATCTCAGGGTCCATATGCGAATTTTGTCCGGTGTAATTTTTCTGGCTGCACATTTTGAGGGTTAAAAGATTGATGCACCCTCATTTATTGCATGAGCCACATTTTCTCTAATGGTGTTACTTACAGATACATATTTTTGTCAGATTCGTATGCTCCAGTCATGCCCCTGTCCAGATACATTTGTTTCTCTGTTTTTTAAATTGTTCCAATAACCACAGATTATAGGGACAAACATTTCAAGGGAATGGGAAATGACGGATATAGGTTTACAGGGAATAATTTTTGAAGAAAAATGACATAAATATGAAAATTCGCATTCAGAAATTATGTCAAACACTTTCAACAGCTAGGTTTTTAATTAAAGAACCACTTGCAATACTTTGAAATTAAAAACACCATGTTAAAAGCCCTCCAAACCCATGAAACTGAACAAGCACATTAAACACAGCTATTTTGGTCAACCTTGACCAGCCAAAACCCCAACCTGGGGAAGAACCAAAGGACAAAAAATTATTCAAGAAGAAAACTCAGAAATTTCCTTTACACAGAACTTTTCGTCTTCCCCACACTGACAAAATTCCACAAAATTATAACAGCAGACATCTACCTCAAAAATCATCCCAATGAACAGCAGTATGGACTTCTGTAAGGCTTGTCCACCTGCTGTACGGCCTGCTCACTCCTCTGTCTCGAAAGTTGTGGCATGTGCCAGAAATACCTCTGCTGTATGGTCTGGACAGTCTGCAATAAATGCACCAGCGTCTGCCTTGGGATTTGTGCCCACACGTGCTGCTGTATGTTAGTGTCAGAGTGCTGTACGGTACTCTTCTTGGCTGTGTTGGGAAGTGTGCCGCTGAATCTTGTTGGGAAATGTGCCCTGTCTTGCCTTGGGAACCTTTCTTCTTCTTCACATTCTTCTCTATCTCTTCTTGGTGGTGGTGCATCCTCCGTTGTCCCTTTCCATTGTTTTTGTAACTAACTTCCTAACTACCCATCCAAAGGCTAGGATTAGATTACAAGATCTAGGGTTAATATTAAATGCACTTTTAATAATAAAAAACTAATTATTAAATACATCACTTAAATCACCCACAACTCATAAAGTACAAAACATATCTTTTTATTTACATAAATGTCACTTTTTTACATAAATAACATAAGGAACAAAGCCTTTTTGTCCCCCTCACCACACACACCAAAATTATGAGGGGGAGGACCTTCAAAGTTAAATATTTCAACATTCCCTCCTCACGAGGGAGGTCCTTCCAGCATCATCTGAATCTACATCTCTGATTCCTGAAGAAGCTCCCTCCTACTCTGGAATGCGTCTCGGAGACATGTGGCCGACCTTGAATTGGAACTCTGATGCTTGAGACTCCAGCTGAGTCTCATGTACTTGCTCATCATCACTAGACTCGCTGACTCTTTTGCCAGTGCTCTGAAGAGATCCACTTTCTTCATTAGAAGAAATAAAGAATCTGTTTCGGTGGGATGATTCTCAACCATCGCAGCATTTCCAAACTTCTAATTGGTGATGGAAAGAAATTTCATTAAACCGTCGATCTGGATGATTGGGTGATTCTCAACTATTCATGACATTTCCAAACGTTTTGAGCCCCGACGGAAACAAACCATGAGAATTTAGAAATCCTATACCATTGATATGGATGATCAATGCGATTCTCTGCCGTCAATGGAATTCTGTGGACTTTAGGCCTCTCATGAATTTATAACTTCCTACCTAATAAGATAAATCTTTTTCAAAATTCAGAGTTTGAAAATGTTTTTATAATATAATTTTTGTTTATAAAATTAATTTTATGTTGATTTTGATAAAATTACATATGTTTTAATATACCATAGTCTATATGGTGCTCCCACAAATAAAGTGGTATCTACTACTAAAATAAAAGTTATGGTATCTAGTATTAATATAAAAATTAATTGGTGTGGTGTGAATATGTTTTTTGCTTGACTTTTCTTCTCTTTTTTGTGCTTAAAATTGATCATATTTTCTTATTTTTTTCTTATTTGCAGAGTCTTGCTGAGTCTGTCCCGTGTCCTTCCTGAGTCTTTCCCAAGTTGACGAGTCACATGCCAGCCGAGTCTTTGCTGAGTCCAAGTCATGCAACATTGGTGATTAGTCAACGAATATACAACAGTATCAGTGGTAGTGGATGACTGGTGCAGCTAATCTCTTTACACTGTTAGAAGAACTGCTCTGATACGTCTTGTAGTTGTCAGTGACTTGAAAATTATACACAAAAATGTATTTTAAATTTTATAAATAACTGAATAAAAAGGTAGATGATGAATACAGCATATAGATATTTATCTTGGTTAAGAGGATAGTCATGGTTAAAAAAAAGGTGATTATTTATGTATATTACATACAATATCTGATATGTAGCATACAGACCCTACCTTTGTGGTTCAAACTATTACATCATACCCAAGGATTTGAGTCCAAGGTTCCAATTCACCTTTCGATGTTTAATATCCTGGTGACTTTGGGCTACTAGAGTTTTAAAATTGATTCAAAATCTGAAATGCCTGATGACCTTTGAAATCTCAAAAACTGTTTTTGTTGCCTAAGAGATGCAGCAATATTAACAGCTAAATTTAGACAGAGTACTGCAATTAAAGATTGACAAAGTCAAAATGGAGACAAATGGATGATCAACTGCTTGCGATGACTTGGATGAATGGTTCCAGTTGCCATTAGTGATGGTGGCTCTTCCTATACAAGGACTGGACAGGGGAAGTGATCTTCCAACAGGATGTCCAATTTTCTGGCCAGCTTGTCCTACTATCTTCTATTGGTTTCTGTGTTTTTGTGGATTTCCAGACTCAACAGATTGATTGTATTTTCTATCTTGCAACTATGCTAGTCAGCAGCTTTTCCAGAATTCTTTCAAGCTACTGCTCCCAAACCAGCATGCAGGGTCCTGAAGTCTTAAACCCAAAGCCTCTCCACCCAAGGATCAACATGCTTCTGTTGTGATCTTACCACATGTTGCCTGCTTGGGTAATTCTAGACTCTGCTCCTATAATTCCTTGCGATCTCATACTAGTGATTCCTAGGAGTGCCTCTGTCTCTTCATTGACATCTTTCCCTAGTGGCAGAGGGAGGGTTTTTAGGCCACCAAGAAATAACCATGAAGGCCCCCATTAGCTGGGTCACTCACTTGAGGGCTTTATTTAATAGGGTCTTGGTGTTCAACATCTTTATTACCATTGGTGTACAACATCTTTATTGCCATTAGCTCCCATTGATACTTTGTGGGGGCTTCGTCTAACCGGTTTTGCTAGCTATGCTTTACTGCTACAATTGGCTTTTAGAGTTAACTTATATTTTCTGTTCGCTTTGCTGGGAGATGGGTTTTGCTCTCCCTTTTTTTATAATTATTGCATGCTGTACTCTTGAGTCCCATTGACTTATTTGATCATTCGTAGATATTAATAATTTGCTAGCTATGCTTTACTGCTACCGATTGGCTTTTAGAGTTAACTTATATTTTCTGTTCTCTTGCTGGGAGATGGTTTTTTCTCTCCCTTTTTTTGTAATTATTGCATGCTGTACTATTGTGTACCATTGACTTATTTGATCGTTCATAGACATTAATAAAATTTCAATTTTTAAAGGAAAGAAATATAAGACATTTATTTGGAAATATGACATGCATTTTCTTATATGTACACCAGAAATAAATTATTTTTAGAACAAAAGATTTACATGGACCTGGACCTATATTTTGAAATATGCAAGGCATTTTGTAAGAAAAAGGCTGCAGACAGCCCACCACCATGAGGCAAAATATGGGAAAAATAAAACACCCCTGCTAGCTAGATTTTCACTAATTAATCAATATCAAACAATGCCTTCTGAACATAGAAAATTTCTATTCTGAAATCGTGCTTCCAGAATATTTTACATTCTCTATAGTACTTCATGACTTGTTCATCCAGATGAAACTATCTCCATATTCACACAACACTGAAAATGAGCTGATGACACAGACTCTTTGGAATGCTGTTAAAAACTTAAATAAACTCTAGTATCTAAATCACTTTATATCATGAAATATATAAAGATAAAGATTGCCAGATATTTGAAGTTCTCCCAATTTGTGAGATATTGCCAAATATCTTCAATGTTAATAATTTGTCATGTGCATTATAAGAGCCGTTTCAGGATTATATTTGACACTATAATGTCACTCATTCTCTAGGTTTGGCTGAAGTGTTTGAAGTTTAAACTGTGGTCTCCAGTCTTGTGCGAACAATTTCTGTCTTTAAAGTTTAACCTAGTAGGACTCCATTACCAGAATTCTTGCAAAGGTTCTATTGTTATTTCAAATGTGTAGTGAATGCCATGGCTTTGAGGGCAAAATCACTTTTGTATGAGTCATGCTATTTGAAAGATTGTTTCTTCATTGGCATTTATTGATGACATGAGATTATAAAGAATGTCTTTAAAATTAATCATGATACCTGTTTTTTTTTTCATTAGTGTAAATTCTGACGCCAGAGGGTGTCAAGTACGTATGGTCGCGGGGGTTGGATCCTGGCTGGGGAAGGCCCCAGCCGACCGCCCCAGCCACCCACCCTACACGGGCCCCCTAATCATTATACATATTTATTCACGATCAAATTAGCAAATGTATGCATTATAATATATATTATATTGTAAATATCAAGGTTGATCAGAATATTCATCCCATATAATTTTTAGTTGTCCATGGATTATTATAATAGGATCCTCAATGTGTCTTTACCCTTTCTATTTATTATTTTTTTCACGAATTTGTAGTATCCACGATAAAGATGATGAGAAATCGAGATGTACCTTTAAATTTGTTCCATATTTTTCGTTGCAGGTTGATATGGCCTGCAACAGTGAACAGGAAGGCGCTTCAAGTGGCTCTGGTGGCGAGGTTGTCTTTTTAAGGATGATTTTATTGAATATATAAATCTTAGTGGGATGCTAGTTTACTTCACAATGAGCTTCTGAATTCTAGAAGATGACAAATTACACTTTGTTTCTGAAAGATAGGTCTCTAGCACAGGTTAAGTTGGTATTTACAGGTATAATAAAATGCTCAGGATACTGTTACAGGGTTTATGGATGAGGCAAATGAAAAGCTGGGCAGAAGAACAGACTTGTTGGATAGCATGTCGTTTCCTTATGTTGGGGTTTGAGCTTGAGCTTTATTCTCCCAGTGAATACTGCATGATTTACTGGTATGAATTAAAAAATGTCTTTATGTTGCTTTTTTAATTTTATCATCAAACTCTTTTTTTTTTGTAAGTAAGAGTGATGCTTGCTATCTCTGGAAAATACATAATAATACAAAAAGCTAAGGCAATCTGCTCTGCCTCAAGGGATACCAAAGCCTTGTGAGCTAGAAAGTGAATGCCATCCATTATCCACTAAGTATAAGTCTGACCAATAGTAGAGTAGTTGGGAGCCCCGCCATTGAGGAAACCAGTGGTTCCCCAGCCTTTTCCAAACTTGATTACATATTAAACTATAATACTGATGTTCTATAGCCTCTCTATAACCCAAAAAAGATTAGCAAAAGGAAACCAGGAGCACTAATCAACATACGTGTCGAAAATTTGTAAAGACTGATTAGGAAACCTGTAAACCATGCAGAGCAATTCCTCATCGAAAAGTGGGAGTGATGGTCATCTTCTGTGTTGACACCTGCAACCGAGCATGCTCTGGCTCGACTGTCCAGCTTGATAGCTTCCACAGAGTATTCAATACTTCTATCCTTTCACCATTCCACCTGGAAGTCCACCCCCACACGTCGAGCAAGAATATTTTGCTTCCTCCATGATGAAGCAGGAGTTCAACCTGCTTGAGGGGTTGACTTGGGCTTTTACGAATTCCAGGTACTGTAATATTTCCGACTGGTTTCCTTTCCACTTCATTAAATCCGTAGCCATGATCACTTTTAGAGACCAATAAAGGTCTAATGTCCGGTGAAACATCGTCATCCGACCCCGAATGTTTCCTGGGTCTTGAACAGAGTCTTCTGATTCTTCTGCTTGCTGAATTTTCTGGAGGTACTTGCACTCCAGCTGAACCTTTCTATCTGCCTCTTCAACCTCAGCATTAATGGCTGGGGGGAAGTTGGATTTGAGGAAATGAGCTGACATCCTGGCTCATTTTAGGTCCTTGCCACAATCAGCTCCATAGCCTGATGGCTTGCATCTCCTCACTGTGCGTCCTCATAATGCTTGCGCAGCGGTCAACTGAATCAGACACTTTGCAATTGTGTTTTGAATACCAGGGGTTCTCCAAAAAGGAAAGCATGTGATCTGACTTCAATTGCCAATTTCCTATTATCAAGCTTCACCCTCTTTGCTTCTTGATGGCACGAGATAGCTTACTTGCTTTGTATGAGAGCCTCATGTCCACCATCGTGCTCCATCTCCGGATGTTCCTCCCGATCTTCCACTTGATCATCGCTTTGAATGGCAGTGGTAATGCTGCCATGGTCCCTTGCAATACCCTTTTCCATCTGCCATCCAGTCACACCTTCTCGTTCCATTTGTTGATCATGAACCTGTGCAGTGTCGTCATCGTTCTGTTGTATGGTGTTAGGCACTCGATGTGTTGGTTGGGCATCCTATGTAGCAAGAATGAGGCAATCCATTTTGAGAGACTGTCTTTGCAGGTCCTGGAGGGGCAGGCTGAATGGGTCATTTGGACAGTTCACTCCTTCGTTGGCGAGTTTGTCAACTAATCTGTTTCCTTTTTTGTTTTGTGGGAGGTTATAAGGACATCCATATTTTGGATTGACCGGCTTAGTTCTTCTACTCCATAGGTGAGTCTCCAACTTCCAGTGAGCTTACTGACGGGTGCCATTTACAAGATTCTGAAGCATTCGAATTAAAATTTGAGAGTCTCCGTCCACTGTTAATTTAGAGTAACTTTGTTGGATACTGATTTGAATGCCTTTTAGGAGACCCTGTAACTCTACCGCATTGTTTGAGTCAATTCCCATAGATCCTGCATAAAGCTAATCGATGAGTCCTAGTTTATCTCTGAAGACTCCTTCGTAGCCTGGGGCCCCTGGGTTGCCTTTGGGGGCTCCATCAAAATTTAGCTTTAAGAAACCTTGAGGAGGAGGAGACCATACTGACGGGTTGGCAGAGCTCTGGTCCATCTCTTGTGGGAGTGTAGAGGTTCCTGAGTCTGGAAATTCCAGCTCCTAATTATCCACTTCTCGCGAATTGTGCATTCAAAATATTTCTTTGACCAGTGATGCTGTTGAAGAGTTTCTTATATGCGACTTTTTATAGTAGTCCAAGATTGCTATGGGGAGAGGTGTTGGTTTTTAAAGATCCTTCTGTTTCTTTCTCTTCAAACTACCCAAAGAAGGAATCCTAGGAATAAGGTCCATACCTATGAAACCGGACACATCCAAAACCCTTGGCGTGTCGCGTGGGGTCGTGTTGGACTCAAACACGCAGCCAACATGTGTTGGCAGCGTGTTCCACAGTGTCAAAACTGTGAAGCTTCTTTGTCAATGGGAATTTCTTGCAATGGCAACGTTGGGTTCGTGGGACGTGTTTGTTCTCAATCATATATAAATTAGAGGTGCATCGTCTAGTGGATTTGGATCTCATAGTAGCGAAAGGGCGACCTTCGTTAACTACTTCAGCATAGATATCGAAGATGGACTGAAGGTTTTGTTCAGTGCTAATTTCAATGCTCACTTCGTATCGTGCTTATCATGCGTTTGTGTTGTTTTATTTTTGATCTTGCTCTCACTGGATGCGAAGAATGCCTTCAAGAGGAGAGCTTACTGGATCCCTGCACAAGCTCTCATTCTCAATGCTTCTACTATCCAATTGTTCTCTTTTATCGATAGTACTATTTACTAGTGTTCCACCTAGTTTCCGGGACACAGGAGTGTGGGAGCGAAGAAACGCACATTGGGGACGTGTAGAGACACCCCAAAATTTTGGGGTATTTTGGGGAACAGGGGGGCGGGGGGGTGTCGGGGACCCTAATATAGGGTGTTAGGTCTCTAAAATAAAAAAAAAGAAAAATAATAAAAATATGAACCCCAAAATATAAACATATCAATTCCTTATCCCATCACCATTTAGTATGACCATTTAGTGTAAAAGCCTAAAATTTAAGATGAACCATTTTTTTTAAGTAAAAAAATTTAAAAAATCGAGGGGGGTGGGGGCCTATCGGAGCCCCCCATTTTTAGGAGGTGGCGTGTGGGAGCCCCCCAATCCGGGAAACTCCTGACCTGTGTTTCCCCAAGTTTCGCAGAAAAGGGGGCGCTGGGAAACGTTTCCCATGGAGTCTCCCAGCCCCCGTGGCGTGGGAAGCGCAGGGGTGAGCCCCCAACCATGGGAGGCGTGTTCCCGTGGAACACTTCTATTTACTATTTACTACTAGTTGACGTTGGCATTCCCACATCTATGTAATACATTTTGATTTTGATGACTTAATGAGAAATGTGGTTTCAACATCTTGAGCTATCATCTTCGTGTCTCATTGTGATTTGTGAATGACAGAATGTGTAATGTGTATTGATTCTAATTAGTAATTGACTAATTTCTATTGAATATTTGTAAAGATTTTAGTTTCTAATTTTTTTTGGATAATATATATCTATATTTTTAATCTATCTATCTATATATATATATACATATATAATTGTTAGGTGACTTAGGTCCATACTCTATTTAAAATTGGATTCTGAAAGGGATTATCCCTCCATGTTTTGAGGGAGGTGTGAATGGTGTCTTTTTGTCGGTCGGATTGACAGAAGACGCTTGCCCCTTTGTCCCATAGTGTTGGCATAATCACAATGATTGAATAGATGTTCCATATTTTCATTGTTTCGAAGGCAGAAGTGGCATCGAGAAGGCCCCTGAAGATCTCTTTTGCTTAACTGGTCAGCAGCGTTTTCCTCATAACCAACCACAAGGGGGAATCTTGGGCCAAAGGTTGGATGTCCAGATCTTTCTCCATACGTCGCCTGTCGGTAGATTCCTATAATCTGCATGTAGTGGATATGCTTCCTTGATACTGAACATTCCTGTCGGTTGGTATCACCATCTGAGTTGGTTCTTCTCTATTTGGATTTTGATCTTCATGTTTTTATTCTTGAAGGCCTTTACAGAATGTATTGAATCCCTGATTGTTCCTTTGTGGTCCAGAACTGTTGAGGAAGCCATGTATGCCATTTTTGATCAGTAGCTTGGGGGTCCCAGAATTGTTTCACTGTGGTGCAGCCTGCCATGTCTGGACTATTGCGTATCTAATTGGATATTTGGTGCTGGGAGAGCTTAGGGAATTGTTGCCATGCGTCATCCCAAAATAGTGCTGTAGCTATATTTCTCACCTCCTAGAAGCAATTATTTCTGATGAGATCCTTTTGGGTCCATGCTGAGTTCCATATAATTGAGCCTTGTCTATTGCTTTCTAATCAGTCCAGATTCTGGTTGTTCGCTTGTGGATTGTATTTTGTTTGCCAAACTAAAGGCCAAGTTCCATTGGGCATTGTAAAAAAACTGTTGCCACGCTTTTGTTGATGTTTGTAGCTCGGACAGGTACTTCCATGAGTTAGCATCTTACTCATGGAAATCGTCATTAATACCTCTCAGGAGGATCTATTCATTATAGAATCCAAAAGCCAGGAGGATTTATTTGATGTACTGCCAGTTGATTTTGTCATTAGCTTTCGACATATCTAATTTGATGAGCATTCTCGCCTTTTTTTGAGCTTTGACACAATTAATAACTTGGTGTGGCAGAATAATATCATCCATTATTTGGTGTCATTCATTATATCCTGTTTGCTCTGCTAATATCAGTTGGGGCAATAGGGGTTTGAGCTGATTTATCATGACTTTGGTGATAATTTTGTATCCACATTACAGAGGGAAATTTGCCTAAATTGGCTAGGGTCCAAAGTGTTGAAATCTTAGCTTAACTCAGCCCAAACACTTAGTAGAACTCTGATATCAGTCTTCAACATTCATAAAACCAAACACACATCACATGCATGTAAATTTCATGTCTCTGTAAGCTGATATACTGTAACTAAGTAAACTTTGCAGCGGAAAATTAACTAAAAATCAGCAGACTGTAAAACACATTTAAGACACAGTATTTTGGTCAAATTTGACCCTGGAAAAAACCCCACCTTGGGGAAAACCAGTGAGAGAGAAGATATTTTATTATGAAGGGAAAACTCAGAAATTTCTTTTTGAACTACAGAAATTTCTCGTGCACAATTTACAATGTACGAATCTCAGTTTAAAAACCAACAGTACTTATCTCATTCTCAGACCACAACCATGAATCTTGTGCTCACACATGCTGCAAACATTCCCAGTAATAAATATCAGCATTTATTACTGTTCATAGCCTTGGAAAATGTGCCCAGTACCAGCCTCAAACTCTGTGCAAACTTCAGTAATAAATTTCAGCATTTATGACTGTACTTTTCCTTGAGAAACATGCACAGTTCTGCCTCGAACTCTACCATTTCCAGCAATAAATATCAGCATTTATTGCTGTACCTTTCCTTGGAAAACGTGCTCAAAGTATGCCTTGGTAACAGCGCCCTCAAGTGTTTATCTCGGCAGTGTGGCCCAGCATTAATGGTTGCTTGCTGCCTTGGTTTTCGTGCCCTAGACTCCTCTAGAAATCGTGCCCTTCATCAAAGTCTGAAGCTTGTCTCAGTCTTCATCTTCCACTTCTCCCTCTTCTCTCCAAGCTGCTCCTTGGAATTCGAGCCCTCTCAAGCTCCTCCTGGGAATCGTGCCTCTCACCAAAAACTCTCTTCTTGGATAAAAAGTGCCCAAAAGAAGCCTCATGCACTTTTATTTACCCTATTAGGGTTATTCTCATGACTTTTCACCTTCAATGGATGAGATTAGATTTTGGCCAAGAGATCTATGGTTGGGATCTAATCTCTCACTCACTTAAATCTCCTAAGCGAACTTTACAACAAATTTTTCCTTTTTGAAAAGTCATATTACCCTAAATATTTAAAAGTACACTTTATGACTTAAAGTCACTTTAAAAACATAATAAAGTGCAACTCACTTTTAAATCATAAGGTCACATCAAAAAGGTACTTTAATAAAAACACATTACTAAAGTCACTTTAAGAATATAAATGAGACTCCAAGTTAATGACCCTTGCACCTAGGCACCTGATGCAGGAGTGCCACCGAGCTATCAAATTCTAACACTCCCTCTTAGCGAGGGAGGTACTACTGTCATCAGCTCCACTTGGATCTCTCCCTCCAATAACTGAAGCTCCCTCTGAATTTGAATGCCTATTAGATATCTGCACTGGATCAACTGCTGAAGGTCTCCGTCTGACAACTCTGAATTGAGAGTTCTCCTCACTCTCCTGCTCATCCTGAAGAACCATATCATACCAACTCTGTTTCCTCACAGAGTTGGATGAATCCTCCACAGTGACAGCCACTGCTGCTGCCACTGAGTCTGATCTCTCACCAGGCTCACCATCCACTGGATGCCCCAAAACTCGGTATATCCGGCCATCACGGATGCCAAGCAGACTCGCTGCACCCAAGACCCCACTCACCGGATATATATAAACATGCCCACTCACATGAAGAACCGCATATCCGTCATCCTCCAAAGCTGAAACTGAGACCAAGTTCCTCTTCAGCTCTGGAACAAACAACACATCGCCAACCTCCAGATAACCACCAGACTCGAGTTGGAATAGGACTTTTCCAACTCCTTCTACTGCATGGGTGCCGGCATACCCATCCTCAGTCAGTATAACTCTGTCAATATTTGTCAATTCTCGGAACACTGCTCGTATCCCCGTCATATGGTGTGCTGCTCCGCCATCTATGTGCCATGCTCCAGTATCCAAACTCTCTGCTACACTACTGTCTGAAAGAATTGAGACGAGCGAGAATTCCCTCTCGAATTCCGCTGCAAACTCTCCCACTTCAGCTGGAGAGGCTTTCTCAGGCTCTTCTTTCTTCTTGTTCTTCTTCTTGTTGGGACATTGCCCAGCATAGTGACCATAACTCTGGCAAGCAAAGCATTTTACTTTGCTCAAGTCTTTGGCTCCACTGCTCGAGCCACCCTTTTTCTTTCTACCCTTAGCTGAAAGGGCCACATTCTCTTCATCAGCAACCTGCTCAGTTTTCCCTTCTCGGATCTCCTCCTGAGTAAAATCATCCCATACTCTTTCCGAAGAGGGAAAGTTCTCTCTGCCAACTACACACTTCACGAACACGTCCCACTCCTTAGTGAAGCCCTTCAGGGCTATCCGCACTAGCTCGGGATTAGGAATCATCTCACCAACTGCACTCAATTCATCTTTTATCTGTCTGAGTCTAGTGAGGTAAGAGGCTACATTCTCACCTCTCGCCATCTTAGTGCCATGAAGCTTATCTTTTAGGGCCATTTTACGATTTTCATTCTTGTTCTCATACAAACTTTTTAAAGTATCCCACATCCCCTTAGTAGTTAGTTTCTCTGCCAAATGTGGGATGAGGTGATCTCGAACACCATCCAGAAGCAGTCTCTGCGTTTTGGCCTCCTTCACCTCATGTATGTCAAGGGCTATAGGATCAGCTGCGGGAGGAGCCACTGTGGTACTAACGAAGGCCCATAACTTGTTTTCCTTGAGAACAGCTGTCATCCGTGCTTTCCACTGTAAGTAGTTGGAAATCCCTTCCAACCTATCTTCATACCGAATGCAAGCCATCATTCTCTTCTGCTCTTTTTTCAACAAGGCACACTCTGCCTTCTTTGACAAAAAATATCAGCTGTACTGAACCAGCACTTCTCTGCTCACTCTTAGCAAAAAAAAATTAACAGACAGCTGTTACTTCACATGCACTAGCATCAAAAAAAATCAGCACTTCTCTGCTGCCCAACAGTCTACTGAAATCTCAGAGCCCCAACTCTGATACCATGTTGAAATCTTAGCTTAACTCAGCCCAAACACTTAGTAGAACTCTGATATCAGTCTTCAACATTCATAAAACCAAACACACATCACATGCATGTAAATTTCATGTCTCTGTAAGCTGATATACTGTAACTAAGTAAACTTTGCAGCGGAAAATTAACTAAAAATCAATAGACTGTAAAACACATTTGAGACACAGTATTTTGGTCAAATTTTGTTGAAAAACTGAGTTTAACTGCTTGCTGGTTTAATGAACAATTTTGTGTGTTTCACTTCAGCCGGTTTTGCATAGGCTTGAAGCTACTTATAAAAA
>LPNX010250561.1:0-38774 GCA_001517045.1 Pseudotsuga menziesii
TATTATGTGAAAAGTAAAGAATGGTTGTTTTCTTAATTTAGATATGTATTGTTTCCTATTAAAAGAATTTTTGGTTTATAAATAAATGAACCCAAACTTATAACAAGGTGTAGCAGCAAAGTTGCATATTCTCTGCATTTAGAATCGAAAGTCCTTTTTAAAGAAAGAACATGTGTTTATAATAAATGTGATGAACAAGATGATATAGATGAACAACTTTTAATAAAAACAATCCAATATACATGTATGGCATTCCATCTTTATTTCCTTTAATTGCTGAAGATCACAACATAGTACAGATGTATAATTTTCTTCTTGTCTCCACAAATGCTTCGGTGAATTAAAAATAGATCCCACAAAAAGTTCATAGAGACATTGTAATCCTTGTAAAACAAATCAATTTGTAATTAAAATCACAATACACCATACACTTAAAGCAACAAAGCAAGCTCACACACATATATCAAAACTAGATGAAACAACAATTTACAAATAACCATAGTTTTCTTTTCACTAGCTGGAATCATCGCTTGAAGCATGCAAATCATGGACTCCAACAGCCCTTGCGTTATTGAGTCTCCAACAAACATCAATCACTTTCCTTCAACCACCACAGCATATCTCTAGCATTTACATAACATATCTCTAGCATTGAATCTGATCAATTAATACCAAATTTGAATACGAAAGTTCAAATCAAATCTATATATATTAAATATATGTTCATAGATTCATTGCATTGTCTATACTCAAGTAAATTTTGAAAGCCATAAAAGTAACTAATGTAAAAGAAGAAAGAAAACAATGATTAAATAGCTCAAGCAGATAATAAAGGTAAAGGCCAATATAATATTCTTATTAAATTTAGAGACTAAAAATCAATATTCATTAATAAAATTAATACTCATCAAGAGTTTGAGAAATATTGTCTCGGAGTCACTGTTCTCTACCTCTGATTTAATAGCTAAAGCACATACTAAACGCAGAGGCCAAATTACCATTTCAAATTTTGAAGGGAGTTTATAGGGATAGTGTGAGATAATGTGGTCTGGTAATTTGACCAATTCGACGAACTCACTTTAAAAATTTACATACTGAATTAAGAAAAAATTATGAATGAAACAAACCTAAATTTTTATGAATGAAGCAAACCCAAAACTATCATAATCACTTGATAATTTCTTTAGATGTTTGATTTTTTTTTACAAATAATGATATAAGTTTGAAATTTACATGCCTAGGTATTGTTTCTACGAATGAAACATGGCTGCAACAAGCTTGATGATTGTTGGATCTCAAGCAACTCAATATTTAACGATCATCAAGCCTGCTGTAGCCGCATTATATGCTCTGCAACATGCTAAACATTCTTTGCGACAAATGACTACATAAAATTATGCACACTCCAATAACACCATTCAGAGGCCTTGACTGAAATTTTTTTGAACAACCAAGATTTCAACAACAAACATTTTCATAACATGTTCTCAAACCACAAATGAAATCAATTTCTTGAACCAACATTGTTACAAACAACCACCATTAGATGTACATAGCATTGCCTTATCTATTTCATAGAAACAAAAAGATTCAACAACACAATTAAAAAATGTTGGTAGTTATGCAAACAAAAATAGTTGCATTGATTGCACTTGATAGCAAAGTTGACCCAATCAAGAAAATTGCGATTGCACAAAAACCTATGTAATTACCATCTATAATAACTCTAAAAAAATGACCATTGAACTAGTTGGATGAAACTACTCGATTGAAGACAGCTTGGTGAATGGTGCAGAAGGCTTGTTCAGACATTATACACAATCAAATCCTGACATTATCTGGATTGAATTCTTAGATCCAAAAATCAGTTTAGCTAAACAAGCCAATATAAAAACATGTAGTATAGACCTAATATCATGAGGCATTGGACCCCAATCAAAATAATCACAATAAAAATGTAACTGAAAATATAAATAGTTGCATGCGAACATAATTTCCAATTCAACTGGATTGTGCATGAACAATACATAGAGCACCAGGATTAGCAATGGAAAAATTGGCATTTTATCCAAAGGGTGTCAAACAACTTGGGTCTTGTATACACCGCACTTTATCGTGTCAAAGGCATTGGCTGTATTTATCATTTAAATAGACTAGAACAAAATAATTTTTCAACTTTCCAAAAGGTTGTTTCCGAAATAACCGGTAACCATTTCTTTGTTTGTTCACTAAATGCATGGACCTTCCTGTTACACAATATCTATATTGAAAGTGACCATGAACTAATGAAAGAATTTTTTTTATGTATACACGAAATGCAATTACAATTAGTTCCCAAACATACAATGTTCATAGAAAAATACAATTGTCTATAGGCATTTTCAGTCCATGGATTCTTAACACTTGTAACAAAACATTAATACTATCGACCAAAAAAGCTACACAAATAATTTTGTCAAAGCAATTTCTCCTAAGATTATCCTTGGCAATAATGTTCTTAATGTAATAAAAATTTATAGCAGACCGTAGACCATGCCTAGTTATCTTTTTAATACTCTTGATTGCATTTTAGCAAACAAAAAAATGAACACGCATCTTCTAATTTTTTGTGAATTTAACATTGATCTTCTTCTTCAAAAAAAAAACATTGATTAATAAAAAAAAATATGTAGGAATTTATGCAAATGAAACACTTGATGCTAAGAAAAACAAAAGAAACAACGAATATTGGTTCATTGATTAACCATTTTTGGATGAACCTCAACAACCACGATATTCATTTCAACATTTTCGATGCTTATTGGACTGACCACTATGCAACTTTCTTGTCGATTCTTGAAAAAAGTGCCAAGTTTAAAATTGAAATGCACTTTTATATTTAAGTTGACAATGGCTTACAATTTAGTTTATATTCCAAGATGCAAGTTTGCAAAAAAATATCTTTTTTATTATCTATTCCTAAACATGTCTTTCCACTGCAAAATAAATAGAACCAAAGAAAAAAACAAACATAGTATAAAGAAACAAATGCTTTTGCCTCTTGATGCAACTGCGACGAGAATTGAACAACCACGTTCTTTATTGAAAAAAAAATGCATTAGGAGTTTGCTATCACTAATAGCAAGAAAAATAATTGTAATAACAAATATGAAGAGAAATTTTCTACTGTTATGTTAAATGATGAAGCTAAATATAGACACGTTTTCATAGGGTTGTCGAGTTATCATTGACACTTCATCTCTCATTGTCTTTCACTTGTTGTTTTTTATTCTTTATTTCTCTCCATGTTTAAAATATAACAAGAAGAAAGCATTAAGATCCACTTACTAAATTCCAATAAAGATCAATTTCTATTGTAGGATAGAACTATAAATAAAATGTCAACATTTGTCTTGTTTGTTCCTTATTTTTCCAATATAGCATAACCATAACATGTCTATGGAAACATGTGTGGGGTGAAATAAATATTGGAATTGTTATTGCTATTGGTATCTGGAATATAGGATACCAAATTTGTTCATTATATGGCAAGTTATGTGCTCCCTTAGCAATATTGTTTGAGCAAATGGTGCATATTCTTGCTAAATACATGAAAAATGTTGGGAGGGATTTTAGATAATTGTAGCTGAACAAATCATTTAAAAAAAAACTTGCACTAATGAACTCCAAGAATAAATCCATATTAATGATTGATGAAACAATCAAACCCATGTGAGATGTAATGAACTCTCATTAATGTTACATTTCATCCCTTGCATTTGCAAAGTCTATGCCATAAACTCTAAATGCAGATAATGATAAGTAAAAACAACACTTTTTTTATGTAAATATAATTTATTAAAGATCATTATCTTCTCACTATAACTATATTGAAATTCTATTATGGGAACATTTCATGAACATGAAAATGGATTTCCAAAGTTGTTTCAAATGCTTGGCCAATTAACCTCATTAGGTTTTTTTCACCAGCTTGCATTTTTTACCTTGATATGCATTTTTTATGATAAAAACTAAGAGGTAATGAATCTACATTGGAGCAGTACATATATAACAGTAGACACCAGGAATCTTTTTGTTAATGTTTTCATAAGGGTATTAATTCATCTTGTGTGGGACTATCTTGATTATTGAGTAGAATGTGCAGAAACAATAGCACTATGAACAATGACCATACCAATGGACCATGGTCTGATTGGTTTTCTTGTTAGGCCATGTTTGTGAGAGATTCAACACACATGATTGAGTGTGGCACCACAAAAATTTCTTAACATCAGAACATTGAAACCATAATTGGAAAACTAAATTGAAGCATACTAGTTGGTTGAATGGTAAGTAAACAATGGGTAAATGGGGGTGATTGCCATGACGAGACTCAAACCTTGTAAATACCCCTTGCTTGTTAACACATGTATGATTTATTTACCAAACTGTTACTGTAAACAAATATTTGAAAAAAAACCCATGTTTAAACACCAAGTTATAATGATAAAGCCCAACGATGGAGGTGGTTGTAATATGGGTAGAATTCCTAGTCTCTAGGCTTTAAATGCATGGGGATATCGCTATGGGTCCATGTTCAATTCTTAGTGTACTATCATTTGGTGGGTGTGTGCAATGTGTATGTCTGCACCTTGTGCTGCTTCAGTTCTATGGAGAGATCCTAGTGCATCCTAATTTGGTGGGTGCATGCATCTTGTATATGTACCTTTCCCTCCTTGAGTTGTACCTAGCTACCTAGGAATCCATTAAGCAATGCGCTCCATAAGTATGATAACATTTTCTTAGTCTATGAATTTCTTCATTTACATATTTTCCTATTTATACATTTCCATTCCATTAATAAATGTTTTATTTTTCAAGAATTTTCTTTTCTAGTTATTGTCTAGGGAAGCTCTTGTACAAATGTCTCAGTTAATAGCAGTTGTATATGGACTATGGAGGCTTACACCTTCATATACACTATGCCTCCATATACACCAAGCATCTAGGATGCTAACTTTTGGGATGCTTAGATTCCTATTGTGAGGCTGATGCCTCCATATACACCAAGAACATGGGATGCTAGGTTTTAGGATGCTTGGACAACCATTTAGTTTTAGTTGTATGTATTTAATTCCTTATCCTCTATCTTTATGATGAAATTGTACTTGGTATGGGTTGTTGTTTTATTTATTTCCTTGTCTTATCATGGAGGTGAATTGTCCATGACTTCTGTTAGATGCTCTTGGTTTTGTTTTATTTGTGGAGCATTAGTTGTAAGTGGGTATGTTTTATCCTATGCACTCTTAGTTAACTTAATGGTTGTTGTATCTGGAGTAATTCATTTTTTTGTGCAGAAATGATCACCAATCATTTTGGAAGAAGTTGGGGGTGATTTCCTAGCTTCAAGAATTGGAGGATTAAATTTCCCTATTTCAATATCTGTTTGATTGACTTTCTCATGCAAAAGTTCTTTGTCAAGTTGCCACCATGAAGGAGGTGACACAATGGATTAGATGCGGTTTCATGGCTCACACAAGTGAGTTAAATATTCCAAGTGATGCAACCTCAGGTTAAGTTTATATCTCTTTGAAATCTACCCAAGGGGATAGCATCGCCCCTCCAAAATGTAGTATGTTTAAGCTATCAACTCTTTAGTCATTTTGTGAGAGACGTTCATGAAATCAAAAAAATTGTCGTTATTCGTTATTTAATTTGAAAAATCCAAAACCATTTTTCATTTGCTTTCCCAATTTGAAATTTGTTTTTCCATAGGTAATCATGTCTTTGGTTGATATAGGTATTTCTTGTTAGTTCTTTAAGGTTGTGTAGGAAATGGATGTTTTTTGGGGGGGAAATATCAAACTCGTTTCCTTTTTCTCACACATTCATCTTCCCTAAATGCTATAAACAATAGGTTTCCAGCTATAATTAACAAAACAATTTTCACATGTATGGAAGTCTGTGGTTTTGTTTAATTATATTGATAAGCTGTGACTTATAAATCACGACTCATCATACTGTGGGAGGCTTAGCTTTCAAATTATATTTGGATGAATTAAGTCAGGATTTGGCCTTCAGGGTTTTAAATTTATATCCTTCTCGAGGATGCTCAGGTAGATCCAGATTACTTATATCCTTTCCATTATCATGAAATTATCCACGAATTGCTATCAACATTCATTTTTTTATTATATTTGTCGAGGGTAGGTACATATGATCCTATGTACATCTAAAGTGTTATAACTACAAGGTAATTATAGTTGTACATGGAGTCATTCTCTTTTTTTTTGTGCAGGTTGTGTTTTGGGTGCATGATGTGATATATGAAGCTTTGCATGGATATTAATTCAATTATCATAAGTCTCACCCTCTGACTATCTGCCTTGTTCTTACGTTGAATGCACTATGGTGCTAAGTCACCACATAGGTAGGAATTGGTTTTTTCCAATATCAATTTGAAAGTGAAACAACCATGAGAGATATTGGATACATAACCATAATGATCTATAGGTCATCATGCAACAATTCTTTCCATTAAGACTTCTTTATTTTTGTTCAAAATTCCTAGAAAAGGCTTATGGATTTCATAACCTGCTTGATCATATATTGTGAACTTATACAATTTGTCATCCTTTGCCGACAATTAGATGCTCAAAGTTGTGTATTGATCTTTTTTACCATTATAGAGGACTCCGTAAGTTAGGTTCCCAAATTCTTAAAGGGTGCTAGCTCAATGGTAGAGCATCTGCCTCACAAGAAGGAGGTTGGTGGTTCGATTCCTCCATGCCCTAATGATATTATAATATTGGTTAAAAACAACTAAATTAGTAACCACAAAATAAGAGATAAGTGACCAAACAATGAGAGATAAGTGACCAAACAAAATGACCAAAATTCGTATATAAAATTACTAAAAACAACTAAATTAGTGATTAAAAAATGAGAGATGCGAAACTAGGCATTAAAAAGGATGCAATACGTGACGCTAATGATGAAGCCAAACATGGCATTGATATGGTAGAAAAATAAGACGCGAAACTAGGCATTAAAAATGATGCAACACATGGCGCTAATGATGAAGCCAAACATGGCGTTGATATGGTAGAAAAATAAGACATTACTTGGATGCAAAACATGACGCTAAATAGGAAGCAAAATATGGTGCAATAATAGATTAAATATTTGGCGTAATTTTGGTAGAAAAACACGATGCAAAAAAGGAAGAAAAAATTGGTGCAATTTTGGAAGCGAAAATTGGCGCATATATGGGAGAAAAACATGGTGCAAAATGGGATGCTAAAGTGGTAGCAAAAATGGATGCAATATTGGATGCTAACATGGTGCTATTAAGGATGCAAATATTGTGCTAATGGGGATGTCATTTAAGAAGCAAAAGAGAACACTTGCTAGGAAGCAAAATAGGAGGTTATTTAGGAAGAAAACCTCGACATTGTTTAGGAAGCAAAGTTGGACACTATTCTTGAAGAAAAAAAATAGATGCTATTTTGGACGTCATAAGGGATGCTATTTAGGAAGAAAAAAAAACGTTTTTTGAGACGTTTTAAGTTTGATCCATGACACGTCCCATTTAGCGGCTGGTTTGACCACTCAATGTAAAAAACATTACACTAAAAAGGGATGCTATTTCCAATATTTGTTGTAGTGTCAAGTCAATCAACTCAAGGGTTCCCACTTTTAAATTTTAAAGACAATATATCAAATGGATTTTACTGTAGTGAGCCTTATCTTTTTTTTATGCACTAGTAGTTGCAATTGCTTTAATAAATCTTTCTTGAATCTTTTATCTATTATGAAATTACATACTCTACAATAGCTGGATGTCTAAATTAATTCTCATGCTATTTATTTGTGTTGTGATTAGTTATTCTCTTAGACATTCACTTTTATTGGATTTGAAAACTTCAAAAGGTATTAGGTGTTTGGTTTGTTTTTCACTAAGAAACAAGGGAACCTATTCTAGGAAAGCATATTTCAACTAGCCATGGTTTCTTATTGATGTTTGTTATTTTCTTATAAGACTTTATAATATAGATATAAGATAGGTTAAATAATTCAAATATGAGAAAATTGATCTTCTTAGTGAGCCTCGAACTTTTGTTAAAAATATCATTTCCATTGATTTTTTCCTTCATGTATATTTTTTTTTATACTGGTAAAAGGGAATTTGTAAGATTCTTGGGAGTTTACACTCAATGCATCTCTCAAATTAAAATTTCAAGGTTCTGAAGTATGTAAACATGCAATAAGATTCCTTTCCCACCAATAAATTGATCATAATTTCATAGCTTGAGAAAGGGATAAATGTCTTTGAGAATAGACAAGTAGGTGTTCATATTGAAAGTAGGCCTATCAAGTTACATTTCAATAGGTCCTTCATCTTCAATGATTCGGGCTAGTTGTTGGACATGTTGTCTCCTCTCACAAATCATAAATGATCATTTTATGTATCCTACCAAGATTTGGAGATTTCAATAAGTAATCTTTTACATTTTCCTAGTTTTTAGGTGAGGTTACTTTGAAAGATATGTATTTAGAATTATTATTTTTTGGATTATTTTTTCATAAATTTTATTAATAATAAAAAAATATTTAATTATTTTATTCATTTAAAAATAAATAAATAATACTTTTAATTCTAATGTTTTCTTAAAAACATAATTAATATATTTATTTATATTAATAATAACATTTGAAAAATCACATTATAAGTCTTTATATTTTTATTAAACATTATAATTATTAAATCTTAGTTAAAATTGACTAAGAAAACACACCGAGTGTAAAGAAGTTTGATACAATTAAATCTTAATTAAAACACACTATAAGAGTGTAAAGAATTTTGATATAAACATTTCAAGAATAAAATTTTAATGATTTAATAAATTAATAAATAATTAAGTGTAGTGGGTTAATTAGAATGGTTGAGTATCTAAAAATTAAAAAATATGTTGAATAATAAATATTTCACTTTCTAATAATTATATAACAAATATTTTTTCCCATTATATGTATATATATATATATATATATAAACCGCTAGAACGATGGACTAGGTTGTGGGACCAATACATTTTTGCCTTGCAATCTTCACACATTTGGATAACTGACAAAGCAGACAAGTTGATCTGGGAGCATGCCCAACATGGGCGTTACATACCTAAAATTGGTTATCAACAACTCTGCTTCCATCACTCCAGGAAGATCAGAAATGGTGGAAGGTGGGTATCTGGAAGATCAAGTGTCCATTGAAGGTAGAAATCTTCATATGGTGCATTCTTGCAAATAAAATACCTACTTGGGACCATCTCTAGAAAAGGCAATTTGCAGGACTAGGCTAGTGCAGTCTTTTCAAAGACAACCAGGAAAACAAAAAACCACCTTTCCTTAAGTTGTAATTTCTCCAAGAAAGTATGGGGGCATTCACAATCTCTCACCTCTTCCATATTTAATTGGGAAGGCCCCACACTGGAAGATGCCTGGAAAAATTGGCCGTCTTCTCGCCTGACCACTCAGATAAGAGCCCTCCCGCTTCTCCACATGTGGGGAATATGGTTAACAAGAAACAAAGCCATATTCCTTGAAAAATCCAGATCCCTAGAAGAAGTAGCAAGGAAAGGACTAGATATTATTTATTACTTCCCCCAAACAAAAAATAGCCCCAATCCGAGAGTAATCATTCCTGAACAGCTGGACAAAAACACCCACTGGGCTTTTTTTGATGGTACTTCTCAAGACTTGAAATGTGGGGGAGGAGCCACCCTCTTTCTAAAGCCAACCCATCATTTTCAAATCTCAATGGGGCTGGGATCTGGATCAAACAATTATGCTGAACTTATGGCCTTAAAGCTTCTCTTATGTTTTGCAATTGAAAGAAATTGTAAAAAACTACAAGTATTTGGTGACTCTTTGGTTGTAATAAATTGGATTAATAAGATTAAAAAATGTAAATTTATAAGATTCAAAAATGTAGAAACACCTCACTGGATGCACTTTTTGAAGAAGTTAGCAGACTTCTTGAAAATTTCGAATCTCTTTCGCTCAAACATGTCTACAGGGAGCGGAACATGGAAGCAGATAGACTTTCAAAGGCAGGAATAAACTTGGAGTGGGGAATATGGAAAATCACAGAGAAAAATGAGCCTAGAGGCCAATGAGTACTATCATAGGCCATTTTTGGATCTTCCACAAGGATAAAGCAGATAGTAGTCTTTTTTGTTGAACAAATATAAACTTGGACAGTTTTTTGGCTCGAACAGGAGTTTATAGGCACAAAAGAAGAAATACATAAAAAATTATGTGATCTTACAATGTAACTCTGAGAGAAGCAGGAACAATATATACTTTTGTATGTAGTCTCTTTTGATTAATATAATCATTTTTTTCTTTTGGAAAAAAATAAAAATAAATAATTAAATAAATGTATATCAATAATTTTATATAATTGCATAATTGTATATTAATTATTATATAAAATATATATAATGATTATGATATGTATTAGGATTAGTTCTAATTTAGCTAAGCTATACGGTATTATCTTAGAAAAGAAGGTCAATGAATGGCTAGAAATGAAAGGTAAGCATGCTAAAGGCTAAACATGTTTTAGAAGGAATCATTCAAATATGGACAACCTCATTACACTTAGGATCATTGCATAGGAATGCTGTAATAATAAGTCTGACGTCAATTGTTGTTTTGTGGATTTTTAGAAAAATACAATGCCTAGAAATAACCTGTGGAACATACTAGAGGAGCTTAAGGTTCGTTTTGAGTTGAGAGTTGCCACGATAAGTTTATACGGAAATACCATTCCAAGTTTAAGAATAATGGCGGATGGACAACAGATATAAATTGTAATATTGGAGTTAATCAAGGTTTCCCCCTCCCCCTACCCTTTTTGGCATTTACATTGATAAGCTAGAAAAGTGTTTAGAAGAGCAAGTTGCTTTGGTACAATCTTAGCTAGGATAATTTGGCATCCTCCTACTTTATGCCGATAATATTGTTCTTATGGAAAGGCATCCTTCTGATTTCAATAAGAAATTAATAATTCTTAAATATTTTTTCTCTAACATGGGTATGACTGTTAAGACTCACAAGACAAAAATCATGATTATAAAAGCAAACAAAGACACCTATGCAAATTTTATTTATGATAATGGAAATATAGAGGAAGAAACTTCTTACACATATCTCGTAATTGATATTCATCACAAGCTCAATTGGAACTATAATGATTGAGAAAAGGATTTAATGGAGGGTGGAAAGCTTATTTTAGTCTTGAAAATAACTGTAAATGAGCTAATCTGGTCATCTGGGATAAAAAGAAGTTCCTCTTTGAAACTCTTGTCATCTTAATTATCTTGTATGGTTGTGAAGTATGGGGGCTCAACATTTCTAGAGAATCTTGGATGAAGATTGAGAAAATCCAGAAGCAATTTATAACTTATAGCCTCAAAATTAAAAGCAATATGACTTATCATATTCTCCTCATAGAAGTGGGTTTTTCCCCATCCAGGGCATGTTTATGATTAGGTACTTGTTGTACAACCATAAGATAAATAACGTCGGAAATGATAGACTTCCTAAAATTGCTTTAAAACTCAAATCAAAACCAACTATTGCTCAAGAGATGTTAGTGTAAAAATACCATGGTTTGGTTAAAACATTGGGGTATTGATGAAAACAATATTTTGCAGAAAATTTTAATGTCAAAAATATTATTACTTCTTAGTTGAAAGGGAAATTCTGGTGTGAGGAAAACTTAACTGTTAAGATAAATTAAGATACTATAAGGAGGTTATTAATCATAACTTGGAAGATTAGAAGTATCTCTCAATAGTAACCAGCTCATGGAATAAAAGTAATATAGCCAAGATTAGAATGAACTATGATGAAGTCCATAGCAAAATAGGGCATTGGTCTATTTCTAAAACACCATGGGCTGAAAGGGTTCGTCATCTGTGTGAATCTATGAGTGTTGACGATGAAAATTAGTTTCTCTTAGATTTTCTTGCTTGTACTGACATTAGATTTGAGTTTCATAGTATTTGGTACAATACAAACCTTTATAACCTCCTAACTTGCCAAAACTTTAGCCCTTTTTGCAAGCTTTTTGAGCAAATGAACAATATTTTAAAGAAAGCCAAATATTATCCTTCTTAAAGTACGATACATGGAAGTTTGTCACAATTAGTAAACATTAATCATCATCATCATAAAAAAAAATTATGTTTGCATTATTAAATGCTGTACTTTCCTAGTCCGTCCTCATTTCTGCAAATATATACATAACTAAGTCCATATCCAACCGAATCCCAATTATTTCTGCGGTAATACTTTCATCTCTCTATTTTAACACCCACATTTCTCTTATTACATTTTTTTCCTATCTTAAGTAATGTAATTTGTTTTCTAATTTTTTATTAAAATACTTTTCATACAAATTAATTATCCTAATATTTTAGGAAACAATTTTTTTCCTATTTTAAATAATGTAATTTGTTTTCTAATTTTTTATTAAAATACTTTATTATTGTATTATTTTAGGGAAAATAAAAATATTGTATTATTTTAGAGAAAATACAAATATGAATTATGTTTTGTTAATGTATGGATTACTTAATTTCATTGGTTAAAAAAACAAAATGAACAAATTTCTATTCAATTAGAAAGTGTGGATGCCTTTGTTATAATTCCAAGTCACATTTCTTGTAGTTAGTAATGGGAGTGGCGAGCCACATTGGAAAGTTATTGAATATGGAGAAGCATTTTTTTTAATTTATTTTTTTAAATTAAATTTTATTAAAATATTTTAAAAATTAAAAAATAAATTAATTTTTTAAAATTTTATAAAAATATTTTAAAATTGTTTTTATTTGTGAAGCATTTTGTTTAATTTTTTTTTAAAATTAAATTGTTTAAATTTTATAAAAATATTTTAAAATTGTTTCTATATGTGAAAGTTATTGAAAATACATCAATATGTTGTTTAATTGTTTTAAATAATATTGTTTAATTTGTATAAAATATTTTAAATTTGTTTATAAATAAATTTATAGTCTCGCAATTGTTTTAAATAAAACTGTTTAATTTTTATAAAATATTTTAAATTTGTTTTATAAATAAACTTATAGTCTTACAGCTACCAGGTCATTAGGATACTTTATAAACATGGAATTGCATTAATTTAGTTGATTGGATTTCTTAATAAAGTCATAGTCTCCAACCTAACAAGGTATGTTAGGTACTTTGTGATTGCTTTAATTTAGTTTAATGGGATTGTGGATATATTTATTTTAAAAATGTTTATAATTTTTATTTTTATTTTTTGTTTTACTACTTATTATTATATATTCTAATTATTTATATGTTATAAATATTATTTAACAAATAGTTGTAGATATCTAGTAAAAACACAATTTTAAAAAGATTTATTTTAAATTTATGCTTTGTTTTTTTATTCTATTTAAACTAAAAAGTTATTAGTCTCGGTTTGAGAGCCAACATTACCCCCTTAGGATGCTGTATATATGGAGCTAAAGAAATTATTTATTCGCAGGTTGTTGAGGGCGTTTTCTTAGTTATTTATTATGTTTGCATTGAGTGAGCTTATAAATATCTATAGTAGGTAAGTCCCAGCCAGGAGTAGTCCTTGCTGATCTAAGTGTCTTAATGGTGGGATACCTATACCTCTACCCCTTCTATTGGGTATGTTGGCTTTAAAGGGGACTTATACATGATGTCTAACAAACATGAAATTACTGATTTAAAATTATTTCTAATATTGTATATATATATTTTATCAAAAAAATTGAAATTATCCAATAACTAAAGATATGAAAAGAGAAAACTTCACTAGACTAAAGTTATTTGGTAATATGTAAGGTTAAAAGTACACGTCTTTTCACCTTTTCCATTCCAATAATTTTTAAAATGGAGCATTTTTCTCCTCTGTGGATGGTTTTCACCTTTGCAATTTGATTAATTTTTAAAATGGGTCATTTTTTTCCTCTTTAGTTGTTTCAAATATGTAATTATAATTACATTGTTAGATAGAGAGGTGTGTGGGGTTGATGTTTTTTTATACAAAAGAAAAATAGTTGTTCCTTGGTATTCATTTGAATTAAAGGTAATTGTTACAACTCATAAGAGGTCCTTCTCAATACCATAGCATGTCCAGTAGGGAAGGGTGAAAATATCACTTTCACAACGTGATACTACCCACCAGCATTACAGTTGAAATAAAGACTTTTATAGAAAGATACAATGCGATGTCAAATAACCAAAACTAATTCACAGACATCAAGAAAACAAAGGAAAACATCCCAACTCCATCTAGACTTCAAAAGATGTATACTAGAGAATACAAGAAGAACCCAAACATGGCTTATCAAGGGAGGCACTCTAGAGAATGTCATAACTCATAGACTAAGAGGAGAACAAGGTTTGCCTCAGACATCCAAAATGATGTAAAATACATATCTTGCCATACTCATGAAAAAGAAAAAGAAAAAAAACATCAAAGATGTCAAAAGGAGTAGGCTAAGCTCATAGTTAAAAAAGATGTATCGATCCATTCCAAACAAATTCACCTTCAAAGAATTCAGTGAATTGTAAGTGGCCAGAGGCCAAAGAGAGTGCCTCCTTGGATAAGCCATCCGCATTCTCATTGTATTCTCTATGAACATGAAGAAAATCAACAGAGAAAGGATGATTCGAGTTTCCTGATATTTTGACACCATCCATCCAAATTGAGTGCAGAAAGGGCAGCCCTCCCCTTGACCCAGTTAATAATGGGAGTAGAGTCTCCTCGGACATGAAGTGAAGGAATTTCAAATTCCTTTGCTACAACTAGCAGTACCCAAAGAGCCAGAAGCTTAGATCTGGTATTTGTACTTTTCCCACAACCCATCTTTATGTTGAATGAATGGTCATGACTAATTAACAAGAATACCCCAACACCTCCAATCATGTTAGTTGAATCCCCATCAAAAAAACCAGATGGATAATAAGCAACAGGTGCCAGACAAATACATCTTTGTTTGGGATTCTTTTGAGCAGTCACATGGTATGTATGAAACTGATCCAATATATTAAGACAAATTCAATTTGTCTCATATCTAAATAGGTTCAAAACAGATCCAAAACTGTGAAATGAAATCAAATCGCCACCAGCAGTTTTGTAGGAGACTTGCGGTACTTGTTTCTTCACACCGTCGATGAGAACATATACAAGCAGTACTGAAAGATTATGAATTTGATATACTAAACCAAGCAATATCAGATCAGATCTAAATAAGATCATATCAGATCCAATAAGGTTAATATCATATTCAAATAAATGGTTAACTGAGACGGTGGATGCACAACGTTCGTTAGAGGAAATTTGAGGTCTAAAATGGGCCTCCTAAGGAAAATGATAAAATAATAGTTAAAATAATAAAATAATAGTTATTAATTTTGGAGGAAGAACAAAAAAACTACTTTTTTGTTCATATTTTCGACATATCTCCCTGTTTTTTTTATCAAATTCCAAGCAAGAGAGCTCTTTGGATGCAGAATTTAATTTCACATCCAATGTGTACCCACATTACATACTTTTGATGGACCTCGCTACCCCAAAAACAAGAAATGCCTAAAAAAATGTGATGATGACATCATCATCATGTTTTTAAGGTATTTCTTATTTTTGGTGTTGCGGGGTCCGTTAAAAGTATGAAGTGTGGGTACTTGTTGGATGCAGAATTAAATTCCTCAGCCAATGAGCTCTCCCACCTGAAATTTGAGTAAAAAAACGGGGAGATATGTCAAAAATACGAACAAAAAAAGTAATTTTCTTTTATGACAAATATGTCAATTCAACCATTATGGTTGACTCATTTTATTGAAATTCTATTTGTTCTTGAATTCCAACTCACAAATTTATTGTTGTCACATTTTCTTATAAGGCCCATTTTAGACCCCAAATTTCCTCTAATGCTTCTTCTTCAAAATTATGAATTTTGGTACATGCAATTCTGCAGGAATTTGCTGAAAAATATAGATCATGGGGAGCGAATGGATCACTTTGGTAATCTGATATTTCTTCCAAAATATATAAGGTATCACATATTTACACACTACTAGCAACATTAGAGGGAGAAACCTCAAATTTCTCTTCACTTTCGGAAGCAATTACTGGTAAATTTTGCACAAAATTCAAAGGAAAATCACCGGTGAATGTTTGCATGGAAGTCAAGTAGTATTTTTCTTCAATATCAGAGATTTGAATGTCTTCTTCTATTTCAGCCATATGAGGATATGATATATCAGAGATCTCATAAACTTCTGGAGCATCAGGAGAAGGAGTCACTGCATGGAGACTGTTTTCAATTTGAATTGATTGTGTAGAAGCTTTTGCTTCTTCTTCATCTTGAACAAATTCATCAGAGAGAATGGAGGCTCATATTTTTGGATCAGAGATGCTTATGGTGCTGGATATTCTCTCCAAAGTGATATTATGATCCTCATCAATCATTCCAAAGGTTCTGTCCAATCTTGTCCAGAGTTCCTTTGGGTCTTCAATAGATCTATTGAGGTAGTGCAAGCTAGGAGAAATACCTAGTGCTATTCTTCCAAAAGCTGCATCACATTTATTCAGCCAGTCATTCTCACTAAAACAATCTTCACCGAGTCCAATAGACAGCCCATAGAGACCTCATCTCATCAGAGATGCAATCATCTTCTTCTTCCATTCTGAATAGTTTGAGAATAGGGAGAGAAGAGGAACTGATGAATCCATACAACAATCCATTCGAAGTTGTACCTGCAAAAACACAAAAGGGGCACCATAAGCTCGATAGCCTGCACATTTCAGTTTTTCATCACACCCAACATAGTTGATCAATATTGATCAACAATTCCTTAACCTGGGGTATTAAGTGGTAAACCTTATGCTTCTTGTGCAAAGTTGGAAGGAGAAATTTTGCTAAAAAATGATCCAGTAGGAGATCTGAGGAGGTGAATTTCCTTGTCCACCGAGGTTCTAATACCATATTAAATTGAGCACATAGATCTGTGGACAAACACACAACTCACAAGACAGATCACACAAATTACTCAGTTATTGAAGAATGAAACAGTGTAAAAATGGCTTGCAGCTGTGAATGCTTTTCATTAATCAAAGAGTAATTAGATTATAATTACAATGAAGTACAATGGATTTAATAGCCACATGGAATTCGAATACAAATGAGGAAATTCAAATTGATTAGACTCTACTTGACTGTAGGTAACTAAGACCTTGTCTAAATCACTATCAGAGGACTCAATAGTTAACTGACCTTGTCTAAACCATAACCGGAGTTCATCAGAGTTCTAAAACACAAATCAAGTGTTACTTTTAGTGTTGAATAAGGATAACTGACTATGGTAGGTGAGAAATGCGCCCCTCCTAAGTGCAGCCATGCAAATCTAGTGCTAACTGAATGTAGAGGACTAGAACTGAATGTAACTGACTCCTAACTTAGCTTGACTAGTCACCAACAAAATTGAACTGACCTTGGTTGGTTTCAGAAGTCCCAGTGGCTCCTAAATTGTAGGGATTGGTCTAGGAGGCTCCTAAAATGATGCATGCAAGTGCAATTAGTGGTAGTAGGCCTCAATTAGTGTTCCCCACACTTTAGTAACTGAAACGTGTGCCCCAATTAGGCCAAGTGGACCCAATGGTGCTAGTGACTAAAAATAGATTGGATGGAATCCCGATTAGACATGACTCCTGATTTAGAAATATGACCAAATTTGGACAAGGGAGGATTAATAATCCTAGTAGAGACAAAGACTGAGTACTCTGAGCCAAGCTTGCTCAATACTAACAGCACAAGCTGCTCATCTTTCCTCTCTAATACACATAGTTTGCATTACAGTACTAGGGACTTGTACTTTGTAAAGAATTGTTGACTAGTTTAAAAAATGTGAGGTTGTAGTGCAATGATCTCATTCTCCAAAATATGCCCTCAAATCTAATCTTGTCTTCCAAACAAAGATTCAATCTTATCCCAAGATTCCTTTGGAGTCCTTAGTCCCTCAAGGTGGAACAAAACATCTCGATAGATGTGAGTCCACATGAAGTTGATTCAAAAACTTGTTCTTCTTAACATACTGTTGGTGCTCATCTTCTCTACCCATTTTCATCCTAAACAAGCCAATCTTGTGCAAGGCTACCTACATATCTTCCCTCCAATCAGTGTAATTGAAGGGCATAAGGATTATAGGTACGAGAGCTGAATAATTCTCCATATTTTTGTATGTTGATCAATAAATTCCTCAAGAAGATACATACTTACCTGCAAAGAACACTACAAAACAAATTCAATTCATAATCATATGTCAGTTCAATCCTTTCCACCTCGACATGTGTACTTTCTCAGAGTCTATCACACCTTGATAGACTTCTCTAGACATAATCCAGAGGTAGCAATGCTATGATTCCAGGATTTATGTGGAAGCTTAGTTGTTTATAGTGCACAATGGAGATTAGAAAAGACTTGCTTCTAGCCTGAACAAGGCTTTGATACCATGTTAAATTTGTGAACCATTGATCTACAGGTAAATATGAAAGTTGTATCAAGGGAATAATGCAGTGGAATAATCAAAGAGAGTGTACACTGAACATGAAATTCATGCCACAAATTTCGTATAAATCGAACAAACATTGCTCAGATAATCACAAAATTAATATTCATTCATTAATCAATAATACAATTATTACACAATAAATAGAATTTGAATGCCATGGATAGGATTCCAATCTACTAGCTCAAGCAGATTGAATAGCTAATTCAGTGTGTCTAAATTACTGCTGGAACTCACTAGTCTAACTCTGGATGTCTAAATCAGTCTACAATCAGTTAACTGATGAGGTAGGTGGGAAAAATGCATAAATCTCCCTTCATGTATGCAAAAATGGTGCTAGGATAATGGAAAGTGGTCTAACTAACTGTAATTGGAGGTTAACTCACCATAACTGCTTACCAACCATGACCAACTGATGGAGGTTACTGGTGGCACTTAGAGTGGGCTCCTATAATGTAGGGATTTCTCCCAGAGGCACATTAAATCATGCATGCACATGAATTAAGTGGAATATAACCTCTAGGTGTGTCCCCCACACTCTTTTACAATAATAATTACCCCCTAAGTTACAAAAATAGACCAAATAGACTATATTTGACAAAGGAGGATTAATTAATCCTAAAAATCCAACACTTGGGTCATCTTCCATTTAATAATATCTTTGATAATATGTTTATCCATTGGATCTTGGACACATGATGCTATGAATAAAGTCTCTTACTAAATTTTGGATTAGTATGAATGAGAATTCATGCACATTATTATTATGCACACCACATTTTATATCTATATATGTGTTATAATAATAGCCAAATTCTATTTCGTATATGCAACAATATGTGTTTTGATCTATGCATATTCTAACATATCAAGCTTTACATTTCATAAAATAGCATTGTCCCAAGTTGAACACCTCATGTTAATTCTTGAATATCTCATAGACTTATATCCATGTCATGTTAAGAAAGTGTTTGAATGTGGGGTTCAAAATCCTTAGAATCCATTATCAACTTCACTAGATCATTTTGGTTGGATGAATGTGTTGTATTTTCATGACAAAAAATCTAGACTAGTCCCTTAATGACATTAATTAACTTCATGTTAGAATGAGGAAACGCACAAATGAAGGCCCAATAATTTGTTTAACTCTAGTTGTTAAGGATTTCCCTTCTAATATAGTAATTTTGAAGGGTTTTTCTATTTTAAAAATATTAGGTGTTTGTGTGTGTGTATGTGTGAAGAAGTGACATTTCCTTGTAATCTTGCTTACAATTGATTATGATAGTACACGACATACCACATCATGGTATTTTCAACAAATATTTTTTCAATTGTATTAGAATAATATTGTTGATTTCCAACAACATTATTAGTGGTCTAAAAACAATTAACCATACTTAGTGGTGTGATTTTAATAAGGAAAAAAATTGACATTTACTTGCTTCAATTTTCAATTTAAAACACTCTTAAAAATTTTGTTTGATTACCAATCAATAGTTTTAACTTAAAGGATTTATATGATGCATTCATCCATATGAACATGTTTATGAGTTTTACACCATGTTCTAGAAATGAATTAGGTAATAAAGGTGGACTCAAACTCTACAACCCATGAACATGACATTGCATATTTTCATTACGAGATCGTACGCTTTGTTCCATGAATCATCAATATTGGGAGTGCACTAGCCATGATGCTGGTTGGTATGAACATATAAATTTTTTTTAAACAACTTGCACAACCAATTAGTATGATATATAGGGATACATCTCACAACTAATGTAACCACTTTAAACGTAAAAGGATTCTATTTTTATGGTATAAAATGTTGATGTACATATTTTGAATTATCAATAGTTAAAGGAATAATTTTCTATAAAAAGAAAAAACTAAAAGGTCCATCCTTATTCTCCATATTTGGCATGACAACTTCACTGAATTCCAAGACAATCGTGAAACACAACTTGCACTACCTCTACATTACTAAGTGTAGTTGAATATGGTTTCACCTTGACACCTTCCCTTTACAATGCAGATAAACTGACACTAATGCACCCCATCCAACAAAAACATGAATAAACTCAATATATGTTCATATGGGAAAATATATATACTCATGAGAAAAATAATCAAGATAAGCACATCTTAAGTGGCACCTTAATGTATTATATTTGTCCATTGGGACTTCACTTAGTGAACCTCTCCAATAGCACGTGCGATCGTGGGATATTAAAGAATACCCTTAATTTTGAGAGATATTGACCCAAAATATTTTTGTTGAAACCCCCTCCCAATACTTAAAACCTCCTCCCCACCCCTTTTTATACCTCAATCCTTATAAACCACCCTACCCAACCCCACCTTAATCCCCCCATCCCCCCAATACCTGCAATATATTGGTTCGATTTTTGATAATTTTAAAACCCACAATATGAAATAACGCGATAGGATATTGGCCAACAAGTGAATCCCCTGTGTATTTTTCCCTCATCTCGGAATGGATACTTACATAGATTTGAGTAGAAATAGAAGAACATTGTGAAACCCAAAGAGTTTAAGATATACACCTATTGTAAGAAGAATTCCAACTTAGATAGAATACATATGTACATGTGAAATTTTACATTAGCTACAGACCCCTCAAACTAAATAGTGTAATAATTTGAATGGAATAAAATATACCTTCACAATATTATCTGCATATTTCATCACCATAGATATCGTGACTCCGTTGAAGTAAAATTGATGTCATCAGCTCAAAATTAATGGGATTAGAGAACTAAATATGTTTGGAAGTAATATATTAACTTATTTAACATCGCCTCTGACCATTATTTCCCACCACATATGCAACGAAATTAGAAATGATAAATTTACTTAAGAACATGGTTGTAATCATGGATCCAGTGATGGTTGAATACTCATGGATAAATCCCCTGCAAAACAAACATTGTGACTTCTAAAAAATAAATTTCCTTTAAAAATTGAAAATGTTTGTCCTAAACAATCTGAATAAGAGGGATATTGTACATGGTTACAGGCACAAATTGACACATTGAAACATTATCCTCCTCAATTTTAAAGGATAAATAAAAGCAACATCGCCCAACAAAAACTATTTGATTTTCGATAAATCCAGAGATGAAGAGAACAATTACCTATACTTTTCATAATTTCATCTTAAGCTGTGTGTTTTGTAATTAACAAATCAAAGCTGTATGACTAAATCAGGTTGTTGAGAATTAACCAAAATTCTAGAATATTGCATAACTAGAGACTTGGAGGTCTAACATTCTACATTAATGTCAGATGATAAAGAATGTGAGAAATCTTACGTCTGATGCAAAGATTGTTGTGTACTTGTACTTTTCAAAGACTGGAGATGGGACTAAGGTGATTTATTTTCACCCAATGACTATGCATTGTTGAAAGTAGGGCAATCTTTCTGAAGCATGTCAATAAAAAACCTTTATTTGGTGCATGTGTGAAATAGTTTGTGCAAACATAGTTTTCCTCCGAGAATTGAACTGGATCATATGCGAATGGATATAAGACAAAATATCAAGGTGCATTTGCTATTGCATGAATTGAGAAACACTAGAATATGATTTTATTCGCAGTTCATTTTTATGTGGGTTAAAATGTGTTATATTGGATGCAATCTAGAATTAGCATTAGCATGGGCCAAATATGTAAAATATGTTTTTTCCTAAAATCATATTTTGATAGACATGTACATGTATTGGATCCACATGATATACCGTAAGAGAAATGTTTAGGCTAGAATTGATGGAAATCAACATCATTGCTTAATGGAAATAGAATAAATATTTCAATATAGTCTAATGATAGACTATGAAAAAACTTTTAGCTGTGTTGAGTATCATATAACCTTCAAGAAGATTGGTAGGTCAATATAAGGCACTGTGGGAGTTTTGTGACAAGATGACACTTTCTATTGATGATGATAAGGAAAAAGAGGGAACATCATCCAAGATTTCCTCTTCAACTACAATGCACACACCTAGAGAACACTTCTAAATTTCCAACAGTTTAATTAGTTTTAATTGTTGAGCATCTTTTCCAACTATGTACATTTCAATAGAAACATTATGTTTACATATTTTGATTGTGCATTTTTTATTACTTATTGAGTTGCTAGTTAGAATGTGAGATCGTTGTAAAGCTATAAGAAGTCCTTTACAAAAGTTGACACATCGTTGATATTGACACTTTTGAAATAAAAATTCATAGTTTTTTAGACTATTTGTTTCCTTTTTAATCCCAATTTTAGGAAATAAAAGTTTACTTGGTGGCATAATCATTAATATATATTAATGGTTATGGTTTATTAATAATTTATTATGGGATATGCAAAGTCAAAGATAGTGAACTACAACAAGATATCTCAAAAAACGAGAGATATACTTCCAATTATGAGTGTAATGAGTGTAATGGATGAATGTATAGTAGAAGGAACATGGGAGGTTTGTATGGGTTTTTTTCTTACATGTATTTGTAGGTTCATTAAAGGGGGGGAATATGGGTTCCCTTACTAGGTGGTAACACAAAGATGGGGCTAACCCGAGCGGATGAAGAAGGATCATTAAGTCTAGAAGTGTAGAGAAAATGTTTTTTGTGTGCCCATTGATGTAAAAAATGGAACATTTAGGTGGAATGTAAACATTGATGATGATCTTGGTGTCTACGACTAGACTAGAGATCTCAATGTACTGTACTTTCTTGTTTTTTTCCCAATAACTTTGTTGGCACATGTATTAGTTAGAATTATGAATGGAATCATTAGCTACAAGGATACCTATGTTAGTATATCTAAATATACTATATGGTGGATGACTAAATGAGGGGAGGGTGTAAAAAATGGACCTAATTATGGGGGTGAAAGATACCATACTAGAATTCCTAAGGAAAATGGGAATTAAGTGTGTACAATTAATGTAGAGGAAATATTATAAAATAATTATTTGAAGGATGTGATCATGGTTAGGTAAGTGAATATATAATGAGTAGAACTAGGGGTGGTGCACCATAGTATTCTCATAGTAGTATGGACTCCTTGAAAATACCTAGGCCCATATCAGTTTAAGATGTATTTTATTTAGTATGACAGGTAAGATGTTTTCTAGATTGGTGTGTGGTCGGGGATCATAATATGTAATGTTTTCTAATTTACCAACCTTTCTATTGGAAGGGAACACCATTGTGTAGAAGATTGAGGATTCAACCACTTTTATAATATACAAACAATGGTTCCAAAGAAATATGTTTTATTATAGTGGTGCAACTAGAACATTAATATTAATTAATTATGTCTTACCCACCAAGTTGAAGGGAACATTATAGTATAGAAATTATACTTGTTAAGGGTGATTATCATAATCCCTAAGGGTAATGATTGATGGTGCCAGCTAATGGGAGCCCAACTTCTACTAAATTGTAGTGGATATGATAAAACTAGTTGCATGTTTTTCAATGATACACCATTTGATCATGATGTTTTTTTTTCCGAGACTAGGATTTGAAACAAATCCAATAAAGGGATCATTATTTCAAACTTGTTGAATTCAAAGGTAACTAATCATGAATTAGATGGGTCAACCATGCCTAATGTTGAAAACCAAAAAAAGTCTCTTGAGAACGATAATTATAAAATACCTCAAAAGAGAACATGTGATAATAGATGTGTTAAGGTGTCATTAGTTTGCCTCAAGTCAATAAACTAGAGGTTTCCCACTTTTAAACTTTAAAGACAATCTATCAAGTGGATTTTATTCTAGTGAGCCTTATCTTTTTGTTATGTACTAGTAGTTGCAATTGCTTTAATAAATCTTTCTTGAATCTTTTATCTATTATGCAATTACATACTCTATAGTAGCTAGAAGTCTAAATTAATTCTCACACTATGTATTTGTGTTGTAATTAGTTATTCTCTTGGACATTCACTTTTATTGGATTTGAAAACTTGAAAAGGTATTAGGTGTTTCGTTTGTTTTTCACTAAGAAACAAGGGACCTACTCTAGGAAAGCATATTTCAACTAGCCATGGTTTCTTGTTGATGTTTGTTAGTTTCTTATAAGACTTTATAATATAGATATAAGATGGGTTAAATATTTCAAATATGAGAAAACTGATCTTCCTAGTGAGCCTTGAACGTTTCTTAAAAATGTCATTTCCATTGAATTTTTTCCTTGATGTATATGTTTTTTTATACTAGTAAAAGGGAATTTGTAAGATTCTTGAGACTTTACACTCAATGCATCTCTCAAATTCAAATTTCAATGTTCTTAAGTATGTAAAAATGCAATAAGATTCCTTTCCCATTAACAAAATGATCATAATTTCATAGCTTGAGAAAGGGGTAAATTCCGTTGAGACTAGACAAGTAGGTGTTCATATTGAAAGTAGGCCCATCAAGTTACACTTCAATAGGCCCTTCATCTTCAATGATTTGGGCTAGTTGTTGGACATGTCTCCTCTCACAAATCATAAATGATCATTTTATGTAGCTTACCAAGATGAGGAGATTTCAATAAGCTATCTTATACATTTTCGTAGTTTTTAGGTAAGGTTTGAAAGATATGTATTTAGAATTATTATTTTTTGGAAATATTTTTTTCATAAATTTTATAAAAAAAAGTGTTTAATTATTTTATTCATTTAAAAATAAGTAAATTAAAAAATTATACTTTTAATTCTAATGTTTTCTTAAAAATATAATTAATATATTTATTTATATTAATAATGACATTTGAAAAATCACATCGTATATTCTTTATATTTTTATTCAACATTATAATTATTAAATCTTAATTAAAATTGACTTAGAAAACACTATAAGAGAGTAAAGAAGTTTGATATAAACATTTCAAGAATACAATTTTAATGGTTTAATAAATTAATAAATGATTAAGTGTAGTGGGCTAATTAGAATGGTTGAGTACTTTTACATGTAAATTAAAAAATATGTTGAATAATAAACATTTCACTTTTTAATAATTATATAATAAATATTTCACTTTCCATCATTATATATATATGTATATCAATAATTTTATATAATTATATAATTGTATATCAATCATTATATAAAATATATATAATGATTACGATATGTATTGCGATTAGTTCTATTTTAACTAAGTTATACGGTATTATCTTAGAAAAGAAGATCAACAAATGGCTAGAAATGAAAGGTAAGCATGCTAAAGGCCAAACATGTCTTAGAAGGAATCATTCAACTACGCTTAGGATCATTGCATAGGAATGTCGTAATAATAAGTCTAGCATCTTTTGTTACTTTGTGGATTTTTAGAAAAACTTTTGATACAGTGCCTAGAAATAACCTGTGGAATAGACTAGAGGAGCTTAACGTTCCTTTTGAGTTGAAACTCTTTTCATCCTTGTTATCTTGTATGGTTGTGAAGTATGGGGGTTCAACATTTCTAGAGAATCTTGGATGAAGATTGAGCAAATCCAGAAGCGATTTATAACTTATAACCTCTGAATTAAAAGCAATACGCGTTATCATATTCTCCTCATAGAAGTGGGTCTTTCCCCCATCAAGGGCATGTTTATGATTAGGTACCTATTGTAAAAGCATAATATAAATAACATCATAAATGATAGACTTCCTAAAATTGCTTTAAAACTCAAATCAAAACCAACTACTCCTCAAGTGATGTTAGTGTAAAAATACCATGGCTTGGTTAAACCATTGGGGCATTGATGAAAACGATATTTTGCAGAACATTATAATGTCAAAAATATTATTACTTCTAAGTTGAAAGATAAATTCTAGTGTGAGTAAAATTTAACGGTTAAGAGAAAATTAAGATACTATAAGGAGGTTATTAATCATAACTTGGAAGATTAGAAGTATCTCTCAATAGTAACTAGCTCATGGAAGAAAAGTAATATAGAAAAGACTAGAATGAACTCTCATGAAGTCCATGGAAAAATAGGGCATTGGTCTATTTCTAAAACTCCATGGGTTGAAAGGGTTCGTCATATGTGTGATGCTATGAGTGTTGAGGATGAAATCACTTTCTCTTAGATTTCTTTGCTTACACCCACATTAGATTTGAGTTTCATAGTATTTGGTACAATACAAACCTTTATAACCTCCTAACTTGCCAAAACTACATCTTTTTTGCAAGCTTTTTAAGCAAATGAACAAGATTTCAAATTTTGTCCCTATGAGTAGACATTAATCATCACCATCATACAAATATATATAAATGTATATCAATAATTTTATAGAATACATATTTAATAATAAAAATTAACACTTTGTAATAATTATATATTAGTAATTATGTAATTGTCATTGAATAATTTTCTAGAATACATGTTTAATGATAAAAATGATCACTTTGTAATAATTATTAAATAATATACGAAGGATTAAAAATAAAATTATCTATAGGATTGAATAAGCTGAATTTTGAATTTTGTGTTGTGTAATTAGAAATAATGTGAATCAATTTACTAATGGGTAAGAAACATCAAATAACTCTCTAGAGTGTGGGATGGAAAAATATTCTTAAGGATTTATATATATAATATTTATGATTTGAAATCTCAAAACCACATGCAGAGCCACTACAGCCCATGGGAATTCATAGCCTCGATAGGGACATATTTTAATCTAGTTTTCCTGATGGCTTATATCCCAAATAGAAAGTTTAAAGACATTTGAAAACTATGTGTAATGTGCTAATCTCAATTTGAGTTAGCCTAGCAAATGGGGAAGCATACTTAGAAACTCCTTAAGAGAAAGTATGGCGTAAGGAATCTATAGATTTATAATACTTGCAGATTGAAACTTCTTTCCCAAAACTGGTTCCCTTAAAAGTAATTAAATTCAAACTCATATTTTCATGTTGAGTTAAAGATAAAGTTCTAAGAATAATGATGGAAAGATTCAAATAAAATTATTAGCACAGTCTGTTATTGATTTTTCACAATCAGAAATTAACTATTCAAAACATTTGATTTCCAACAAGCAGAAAACATTTATAAAAGTTTCCTTAATAGACAAGACTTAAATATTGTAAAAGAGTGATAAGCTTGATTTTATTTTAAAAGTGAAAATCATGAAAAAATCAAAACAAACCAGCAAGAAAAGAAAATGTAAGAATGATTAAGTCAAACATTTATAGAAGTGGAACTAAAAGTATATCAAATTCTCATGACTATATCACTAACTAAAATAAAAATTAGTGATTAAGAATTTTGTTTTTAATACATCATGAGATATCATATTTAATTAGGTCTTTATTACAAAAAAAGAAGCCTAAATTAAAATGTAAAATAATTGCAAAAATAAGCCTTAAGAAGTTGTCTCATGCGAACAAAAGAGATATTTGTTTGTCATGTCTGTAGAATCAAAGGAATTTGTTATTGTAAAGAGAGTAATTATATCAATTCATATATGAAAATGGGTTGAATCTGTAAATTGAATTGATTATAATAAAACTTTTAAAACATTTGTTGCTTTGCATAAAGTTGTTTAGGACAATAAGGCCTCCTTTATTAAACATTATGTAAAAAAAGAAACAAAACTAAATTGTGTACACTTTGCAACAACAAAAAATGTAAAACCCTCCCTTTTTAAGTGGATATCCAGAAAAGATCAAAATTCGTGAGTAATGAAGATGTTCTAATTTTAATTACTTTATCTCGTGTCAAAATATTCTTACTCTTAAAACTTGGAAAAGAATCAATCCAAAACATTTCACGACACTCGTTATAGTTTAAAACTAAAAACATAATTCTAACATGAATGCCTTGAACAAATAAAATAATAAATGAGAGCATGAATAATAGAAAGCGAAAGAGGATAAAAATACTTCTCTAGATGCATCTGGAGAAGCTTCGTTTCCAACTTGCAATTGGCTTGTTGTCGCAAATATTTTATTGAAGAAAACCAAAAGAGTAATCTAAATTATTAAAGAAATTATAAAACTAATCTATTCTGCACCTAATCCTACATTACTCTAAAAAAAACTAACTATAATCGAATTTCCAATGCAACCATGAAAGCATATGGAATCCTGCTAAAAGGAAGAAGTGAATAATCAGCAAGCATGATATGAATGCTTGCAAATAAAAATAAAAAAAGAATTCATTAAAGCAAATAAGATGAAATTTATGTACAAATAAAGAGAATGTAACCTTACCATATTTATTTACAAATAAGGAAAACAAATTTTTACCATAATGATGGAACCTTGCTAAGAAATATTTCTCAAGCCAATCAGCAACCCAAGCATGGTATGTACAATGAAAATAAAAAGAATGACATAAAGAGTTCAAAAGATTTATGAAATGAAATGGATTTTTTGAAAGAGAATCAACATCAGTATTAGAAGAATCCAAAGCTTCTTCTTGAACAATTATCTCCTTAGGAACATTTTCTTGAATAAGATCAGAAAAATCACATCCAATTTGTTCCAACTTATTATCGTAAAAATCATCGTAAATTGGTTAATTAAATTGGAAATTCTCAAAGAGATCAAATTTCCTTTGGTTATTTACTTGAGAAGAGTTAATGATATGAGATGTTATAAGTATATAACTAGTATCATTAACATCCTAGTAAGAATCTTCCCCATCAAGCAAATGATTGTAAAAAGAAAATGTTTCTTCATTGTATGATGAATCATAAAGGGAAGAATTCTGAAAATAATCATTAGAAATAGTATTCATTTCCAGCAAATAAGAATGACAAGAAGACATGGATTGATGACAAGGATAAGAATCTTCTTGGTATTCTTCATGCATTTCATAATTAACTTGTACCTCTTTAATACTTAACAATGGAAAATTAGAATATGAAATACATGATTGAATGCCATTGTTATCAAATAGATCATGGTACATAGAAAAATATGAAGAGGAAATAAGTGCATGAAATTCATCTCTTTGTAGAATATTTTCAAATTGAGATTCCTCAAGAGGGGTTTTCTCTTTAAAAGAGATATATATGAAAGGTTTCAAATCATAATCTTCTTCTTCTTCTAATGTAGTATCATCATCTCGTGAAATATGCTCTCCTATAAAATCATTTAGGTCATAAAATGGTAATTGGGAAAACATATCACAAATTTCAAAACAATTAGTTGGTTCAAGATCTATTAAAGGATTGACAGAATAATAAATATCAGAATCTTGAAGCTCTTTACTTATGCTAGAATAAGATGGTTTGATATTATGATTAGAACTATCCTCTTTTACTTTAAAAGGATCTTTAATAGAAAAATGATCTCCTTCATGTTTGTTAAACTTTGATTTTTATGTGAAATAGATATGGGCATATCAACGAGGGATATACCTTTTAACTAATAATTACAAAAAGATAAAATTCTCATAAAACCAGGGATAAAAAAATCGTACCTTTCTCCTCTTATTGTAAGAGAAAGTGGTTTATAAGAAATGTTTCACAAAATCTTTCAAGATATACACCAAATATTTGTGGGAAAGATCCCGTAATCAACCATAGAGATTAACCATAACCTACTAATTATCCCCTACGTATGATGGAGGATCTAGATGATTTATCTTAAAAGATTCACGATGATCAACAATATCCTTAAAAACTGAAAAGTCATCCACTTATTCCTCCTTCAAACGAATTGATAGAAAAACAAGTTTTTCATTGATTATAAGATCCCGGATAATGGTGTGATCTTGATCAATCATTTTTTTGTGACCTTCATTTTCTTCTTTTGAGGAAAGTGTATGCAAATAGATATGGCCTCAGGTTCTTCTTCACTACCACTTCTTTCATTAAGAATATCCGTATCAAAAGGTAGCGACACAAGTTCTTGATGAAGAACAGGATGAAGTTCCTTTTCTTTATCAAACCTGATCAAAGATTTGTGACCCCCCTGCATATTGCACTCAGTATAAGCGTTAGAAGGAAAACTTACGGAAACTAGCCAACAATACTTCCCTATTATAGTATGGCAAAAAACCAATTACTTATGTCGAAGACTATATTTAATAGGAAACAAACAGAGATTTCAAAAATGACTAAGTGTGATAGATTGTCATAATTAAGATCTTACGACCTAGAACTTGGAATTATCACTTCTGTATTGTCATGACATGGAACATGTGTCGAAAAAATTTGGGTTAAGACAGAGTAAAATAGTAACAATTCACACATGATTTACATCAAATCTTAGCACCTAATTCATTACAACATAGTTGAATCAATGATTACCAATTAGTGATAGATTACAAGTGAAAATTGCAATTTGAAAATTGAATCGCAAACAAAGGAATAGAGAAGATGAATGATCATTAAAAACACAAAACAATCCTAACCATCATATCAAGACGAAACCACAACATAGATTTAAACTTACAAGTTGCGTCTTCCCCGCAATCTGCAATTGTGGGGTGCGGGAATGCAAACACTCTTGCAGTTTAACTAACCTTTCTGCAATTTGCAATCCACAATTTGTAGGTTATGGGTTGCGGAAACACACAACATAATTTATTAACCCAACTAATCTCAACAATCCACAATTTGCGAGTTGTAGATTGGGGAATAAAATTTCAAAATATTTACAAAGCAAGCCCGCAATCCACAATTGTGTGATTCGGGTTGCGGGAAAGACACACTTTTTGGGAAAATTTAATTCCTTCTGCAACTCGCCAAAATGCAGATAAATGCATAAATTTTAAAAAATGCTAACTAATTCAATCATGACAAAGACATAGAAACCATGCTAAACAGAATGAGAATCTCAAAATGACTAAGGAACTTAAGCATCACCTTTTGCATATAAAAATTTGTGCTCTCATGTTTTGGATAAAAAATGGGATCTATTGTAGCTACAAAATGACCAAACTAAATATGACCACATTTTTGGTCGCGTTCTAAGAGACAAAAAATTAGCCACCAACAATGCCATTCGACCATTTATATGTGAATTTTGGTTGTTTTTCTTCTCCCTTATCTCGCAATATTTTGGTCACTAATTTAGTCGCTTTTAGTCATTTTATATGTGAATTTTGGTAATTTTGTTTGGTCACTTATCTCTCATTATTTGGTCACTTACCTCTAATTTTTTGGTCACTAATTTAGACATTGTTAACCGATATTGAAATATTATTAGGGCACAAAGTAATCGAACCACAATCCTCCTACTTGTAAGCAAGATGCTCTTCCATGGACTAGCACCCTTTAAAAATTTGGTAACCTAATAGTTGAGTAGAAATTTCTCAATTTGGATTAAACAATGATTTCTAAAATTTCCACATAAGGTGAGCTCAAACACATGCTAAATTATAGAGAACAAGAAAGAATTTGATAATGGCACTGTGCATATGCTTCTTCTAAGCACAGTTTATATGTTCCCAACCTTATTAATTTGGTAATTTTCAAGTAACACTGTACTATCATGTAGTATCTGAATTAGCTAATGGATGTAAGCGACTTTGGCATGGAGTAGTACTTATGACTATGCCAAAAGCTCAACTGTCGTCCACTTATGATAGGGGATTTTATTCAAGAAACCCATCCCAAGGTCAATGGATTCATTGTATTGAATTTGATATTGTTAGATTCCAAGTATAGGGAGCATATATTACACCAAAATAACCCATCAGTAGACTCAACATTACCCCTTATTGATACCAAAAGGGAAATTATTCAGCCAAAATTGCCTAGGTATTGCACCCAACCTCATCTCTTTTAACTTGCCATATAATTTAGGCATTCTGCAATGAGAATGGAAGTATTACTTAGCTTATTACTTTGTCAAATTCACTTATGAACCAAATCCATCGTTAGCAACTTTGATGATGTTATAAGGTTTAGTTGGTAGCATAATCATTAATATATATTAATGGTTATGGTTGATTAATAATTTATTATGGGATATGAAAATTCAAAGATAGTGAACTAGAACAAGAGTGCTAAAAAAAAAAGAGAGATACTGCCAATTATGAGTGTAATGGATGAATATATAGTAGAAGGAACATGGGAGGTTTGTATGGATTTTTTTCTTACATGTATTTGTAGGTTCATTCAAGGGGGACAATAAGGGTTCCCTTACCAGGTCATTACACAATGATGGGGCCAACCCTAGTGGATGAAGAAGGATCCTTAAGTCTAGAGTTGTAGAGAAAAGGTTTGTTGTGTGCCCATTGGTGTCACAAATGGAACATGTAGGTGGAATGTAAACATTGATGATGATCTTGGTGTCTACGACCAGACTAGAGATATCAATGCACCGTACTTTATTGTTTTTCCCCCAGTAATTTTGTTGCCACATGTATTAGTTAGGATTATGAATGGAATCATCAGCTACAAGGATACCTATGTTAGTATATCTGAAGATAATATATGGTGGATGACTAAGTGAGGGGAGGGTGTAAAAAACGGACCTAATTATGTGGGCAAAAAATGCCATACTAGAATTCCTAAGGAAAATGGGCATTAAGTGTGGATGCTACAATTAATGTAGAGGAATTATTATATAATAATTATTTGAAGGATGTGATCATGCTTAGGTAAGTTAATATCTCACTAGTAGAACTAGGGGTGGTGCACCATAGTATTCTCGTAGTAGTGTGGAGTCCTTGAAAATACCTAGGCCCATATCAGTTTAAAATGTATTTTATTTACTATAACGGGTAAGATTTTTTTTAGATTGGTGTGTGGTCGGGGATCATAATATGTAAGGTTTTCTAATGTAGCGACCTTTCTATTTTAAGGGAACATCATTGTGTAGAAGATTGAGGATTCAACCACTTTTATAATATACAAACAATGGTTCCCAAGAAATATGTTTTATTCTAGTGGAGCATCTAGAAAATTAATATTAATCAATTATGTCTTACCCATCAAGTTGAAGGGGACATTTTAGTATAGAACTTATACTTTGTAAGGGTGATTATCATAATCCCTAAGGGTAATGATTGATGGTGTGAGCTAATGGGAGCCCAAATTCTACTATATTGTTGTGGATATGATAAAAGTAGTTGCACGCGTGTTGCATGCTTTTCAATGATACACCATTTGATCATGATGTTTTTTTCCTGGGACTAGGATTTGAAACACAACCAATGAAGGGATCACTATTTCAAACTTGTTGAATTCAAAGGTAACTAATCATGAATTGGATAGGTTAACCATGCCAAATGTTGAAAACAAAAAAAAATTCTTGAGACCGATAATTCTGAAATACCTCAAAAGAGAACATGTGGTAATAGATGTGTTAAGGTCTCATCAGTCTGCCTCAAGTCAATCGACTAGAGGGTTCCCACTTTTAAATTTTAAATACAACCTATCAAGTGGATTTTATTCTAGTGAGCCTTATCTTTTTGTTATGCACTATTAGTTGCAATTGATTTAATAAATCTTTCTTGAGTCTTTTATCTCCTATGCAATTACATACTCTACAATAGCTAGATGTCTAAATTAATTCTCACACTATTTATTTGTGTTGTGATTAGTTATTCTCTTGGACATTCACTTTTATTGGATTTGAAAACTTCAAAAGGTATTCGGTGTTTGGTTTGCTTTTCACTAAGAAACAAGGGACCCTATTCTAGGAAAGCATATTTCAACTAACCATGGTTTCTTGTTGATGTTTGTTAGTTTCTTATAAGACTTTATAATATAGATATAAGATGGGTTAAATAATTTAAATATGAGAAAACTAATCTTCCTAGTGAGCCCCGAACTTTTGTTAAAAATGTCATTTCCATTGAATTTTTTCCTTGATGTAGTATACGTTTTTTGATATTGGTAATAGGGAATTTGTAAGATTCTTAGGACTTTACCCTCAATGCATCTCCCAAATTCAAATTTCAAGGTTCTTAAGTATGTAAACATGCAATAAGATTCCTTTCCCACCAACAAAATGATCATAATTTCATAGCTTGAGAAAGGTATAAATGTCATTGAGCCTAGACAAGTAGGTGTTCATATTGAAAGTAGGCCCATCAAGTTACATTTCAATATGTCCTTCATCTTCAATGATTTGGGCTAGTTGTTGGACATGTCTCCTCTCACAAATCATAAATTATCATTTTATATAGCTTACCAAGATGAGGAGAGTTCAATAAGTTGTATTTTACATTTTCCTAGTTTTTAGGTGAGGTTACTTTGAAATATATGTATTTATAATTATTATTTTTTGGATTATTTTTTCATAAAAAATATTTAAAATAGTCAAAAAAAGTATTTTATTATTTTATTCATTTTAAAGTAAGTAATTAAAAAATTATACTTTTAATTTAATGTTAATTTAATGTTTTCTTAAAAGTATAAAAAATATATGTATTTATATGAATAATGACATTTGAAAAATCATATCTTATAAGTCTTTATATTTTTATTAAACATTATAATTATTAAATCTTAATTAAAATTGACTAAGAAAACAAACTATAAGAGTGTAAAGAAGTTTGATATAATTGAATCTTAATTATAATTGACTAAGAAAACACACTATAAGAGTGTAAAGAAGTTTGATATAAACATTTCGAGAATATATTTTTAATAATTTAATAAATTAATAAATAATTAAATGTAGTGGGTTAACTAGAATGGTTGAGTACTTTTAGATGCAAATTAAAAAATATGTTGAATAATAAACATTTTAATTTCTGATAATTATATAATAAATATTTCACTTTCCATCATTATATAAAATATATATAATGATTATGATATGTATTACGATTAGTCCTATTTTAGTTAAGTTATATGGTATTATCTTAGAAAAGAAGATCAATGAATGGCTAGCAATGGAAGCTAAGCGTGCTAAAGGCCAAGCAGGTTTTAGAAGGAATCATTAAACTACGGACAATCTCGTTACGCATAGGATCATTGCATCGGAATGTCGTAATAATAAGTCTGACATCTTTTCTTGCTTTCTGGATTTTTAGAAAAACTTTTAATACAGTGCCTAGAAATAACCTGTGGAATAGACTAGAGGAGCTTAAGGTTCCTTTTGAGTTGAGAGTTGTCGCGATAAGGTTATATGAAAATGTCATTCCAATTTTAAGAATAATGGGGGATGGACAATAGATATAAATTGTAATATTGGAGTTAATCAAGGTTTCCCCCTCCCCCTACCCTTTTTGACATTTACATTGATAAGCTAGAAAAGTGTTTAGAAGAAGCAGGTTGCACCGGTATAATCTTAGTTGGGATAATTATCGTCCTCTTACTTTATGCCAATGATATTATTCTTATGGAAAGACATCCTTCTGATCTAAATAAGAAATTAAGAATTCTTAAAGATTTTTTCTCTAACATGGGTATGACTGTTAAGACTGACAAGACAAAAATCATGATTATAACAGCAAACGAAGACACCTATGCAAATTTTATTTATGATAATGGAAACTTAGAGGAAGTGACTTCTTACATGTATCTCAAAATTGATATTCATCGCAAGCTCAATTGGAACTATAGCATTGAGAAAATGATTTAATGGAGGGTGGGAAGCTTATTTTGCTCTTGAAAATAACTATAAATCAGCTAGTTTGGTCATGTGGGATAAAAAGAAGTTCCTCTTTGAAACTCTTGTCATACCTGTCATCTTGTATGGTTGTGAAGTATGGGGGTTCAACATTTCTAGAGAATATTGGATGAATATTGAGCAAATCTAGAAGCGATTTATAACTTATAACCTCAAAATTAAAACAAATACGCCTTATCCTATTCTCCTCATAGAAGTGGGTCTTCCCCCCATCAAGAGCATGTTTATGATTAGGTACCTAATGTAAAAGCATAAGATAAATAACATCGGAAATGATAGACTTCCTAAAATTGCTTTAAACTCAAGTCAAAACCAACTACACCTCAAGTGATGTTACTGTAAAAATACCATGGCTTAGTTAAACCATTGGGGCATTAATGAAAACGATATTTTGTAGAACATTTTAATGTCAAAAATATTATTACTTCTAAGTTGAAAGAGAAATTCCGGTGTGAGGAAAATTTAACAGTTAAGAGAAAATTAAGATACTATAAGGAGGTTATTAATCATAATTTGAAGATTAGAAGTATCTCTCGGTAGTAACTAGCTCAGGGAAGAAAAGTAATATAGCCAAGATTAGAATGAACTCTCATGAAGTCCATAGGGAAACGGGGCGCTTGTCTATTTTTAAAACTCCATGGGAGGAAAGGGTTCGTCATTTGTGTAATTCTATGAGCGTTTAGGATGAAAACCACTTTCTCTTAGAGTGTAGTGCTTACACCCACATTAGATTTGAGTTTCATAGAATTTGGTACAATACAAACCTTTATAAGCTCCTAACTTGCCAAAACTAAAGCTTTTTTGAAAGGTTTTTGAGCAAATGAACATGATTTTAGAGAAAACCAAGTATTATTCTTCTTAAAGTCCAATACATCAAAGTTTGTCACAATAAGTAGAGATTAATCATCATCAACAAAAAAAACTATATAAATGTATATCAATAATTTTATAGAATACATGTTTAATAATAAAAATTATCACTTTGTAATAATTATATATTAATAATTATGTAATCGGTTATGAATAATTTTCTAGAATAGATGTTTAACGATAAAAATTATCACTTTGTAATAATTATATATTAATAATTATGTAATAGGTTATGAATAATTTTCTAGAATAGATGTTTAACGATAAAAATTATCACTTTGTAATAATTATATAATTATATACTAAGGATTAAAAATAAAATTTTATATATAGGATTGAATAAGCTCAATTTTGAATTTTGTGTTTTGTATTTAGAATTAATGTGAATACCATCTGCTCATAAATTTGAGGTCCATATTTTAAATGTCATAATTTAAGATATATATTGAAACGTAATATTTGATTTATTTATATAATTCGATAAGTAAAAAAGAGCAACGCTCAACGGTAAATATGGGAGAAAAGGGAAAAAAGAAATAGTTTGCTTGTGCGCACTATTACAGAGTTGTTCGTTAGCCGCATCTACAAATATCCACAGTTAGTGTGGGAAAAATAGAGCTTATTGACGTTGAACCTGGAGGTCGCGCAAAAGCGAACGCAAGGCATACAAAATCACCGGCATGAGCTTGCACTGATATGAAACTATTCTATTTGCGCAGAACTTATTTGGCACCGGCTTAGCATCGTTACAGATATCAAACCCCAAACTAGATCCATTCATTGGGTGAGATTTAATGTTGGACCGAAAAGCATTTAAGAAAGGCCAGTATGTTGGGTTCTCCAAATACATTAGAGTCGTTCCAGAATCTTTTCTAGTTACTCTAATTCCACGGAGGCGAAAATAGTAGAAATACGGCTTAGCCATGTTTTGAAGCAGAGCAGTAACTCTCTGGCGGCGAAGTGAAGGTAGTGGAGTGTTGCCGAAGAGTAAAGGGATGTTCTGTGAAGCATTATCAATGGATCATTAAACCAGTCATAGAGTGTTTCATACTCTATCCTCGCCATGCTATGCACGACATTCATGCATAGAAGAATTTGAGGGAATTGAATAGCAGATCGCCTCAAAAGCTGAAGGGCAACGAGCAACGATGAATTTAGTAACCATTGGATAACTAGAACACATGGCTCTCACTATGCATTGAGTGCATCGACGAGACTGAAACTGTTGATGAAAGATCATCCTAGGGAGATCCAAAGAATCTGCATGTAGCATTCAAAGAGAAAAGACCACTTCTAGCATGTATCAATACCAGAATATTGGGAAGAAAGGATGAAATATTTTGTGTCTCCCGTCCTGGCTTGAGGCTCAATGAAAGGTCTATGCTAGAATTCATAGACGTCTGCTTCTCTCTGTTCCAGAAACTTCCATGAACTAGCCTCCATAGTAATCCTTTATTTTGAGAGGTTTCTACATTTTTGAACTTTGTTTATCCAATTTATTACTATTATTGAGTCTCCAAAAATATGTAATCTTTTGCATCCTCTTTCAATAACATAACAAAGGTGAAGCTTCAGGGACACATCAGTTCTACGAAATTGTTTGTACCATTTCCCAAACCAACCCATTTTGATCTTGAAGTAGTGGGATAGTTAATAGTTTATATATATATATATATATATATATATATATATATTAATTATAATATGATGATGGTGGTGGTTAACGTCCATTGAGACCAAAATTGATATA